>JACXGK010013392.1:0-12979 GCA_016801125.1 Novumbra hubbsi
CATACTGTCTACTGAATAAGGCTGGGCCATACTGTCTACTGAATAAGGCTGGGCCATACTGTCTACTGAATAAGGCTGGACCATACTGTCTACTGAATAACTGTCTTTTGAATATTGTGTTACCACTGTCTGGTGTATGTATCAGCCCATAGAGCTAGCATCACGTTGTTTGTGTCTAGATCTTTTTGCAGGATTCAATTAGGCGTCCAGCAGTTTGTTCATTCTCTGCTCTCAGTAGAGCTAGATCTCCATGATGGAGCAAATACCAGGAAACAAGCTGTGGGCATCAACTAATCAATACCGCAACAAATGCCTTCTCCCATGACTCAATATCAATATTGATGCGTACACATCCTGTTTAAAGCCAACAGTGGGAGAGTCATAGTCCCTCAGACTGCATCCATTTCATTGGAACAGACGTAGGCAAACACGCTAGTAGACGTGCTAGCGCACACTCGCAGGCTAAGGCATGCGTTCGGGCAGCCCCCCTGCCAACCACACACACACACAGGCACACACATACACCCCCCTCCCACCACCTCTCTGACTCCCCCAGGGTACGGTATGAATTCAATAACGCTGACATGCAGGGCACGCCACATAGGCAAGGAGGAGCGCGGAGGCCCGTGTGAAGCCCTGATTTACGCGGTGAGAAGTGCACACTCCTTTTATCCACTATTGGAGCACCGCCGTCATTAGCAGAGTACATTTAGCCCTGGGGAAGAATAAAGGGAATACATGAGATGGGAAGTTAGCTTCTGGAGTTACAAGAGGAGTTTGGAGTTCTTGGCGCTTTGAACATGACACCTTCTCTTATCTGTAGACTAGGCAGGGTCCTAATAATCTAAAATGGCTCCCACTCTTTTTTTTTCTTTTGTTAACCCTTTCAGTGTGGAATTGGAATCATATAATACAGCCCATGGACTCTTCGGAAGTTCCATAGGTGTCTTTGTGGTCATGTAACCCAGTTTCTGGGGTTCCACAGTGCCTGCAGGACTTTGTTCCAATTAAGGGTGGACGATCTAACGATTTTCTATTGCGATCAATCTTGAAGACCGGCACAATCTACTTTTTTAAGAGAGATTGCGATCTTTTATGTCCTCATCATCATTTTGAAATGACAACAATGAATGCCTATTAGATGGCTGTTCTGATTGGCAAAATGTGTCTTTTATGCATAGTGACGTATTAGAAAAAATCCACTTGAAGTAGCAGAATGGCAGATGATGAGCTGACGGAATGTTTATTTTCCTGAATTTGAAAGGTGCATCCCATTGTGTTGTTTCTATTTTATTACTGCTATTTCTGAGTACTTTAAGATCTTGTGTTATTTGATGTTTATCGATTGACTGCTGATTACAACTTTAATATTTAAAACAAGGTTCCAAGTCAGACATGTATTGACAACTGATTCTTTAATTCAATGTTGTGTTTTAAATTGTACAAATAGAGAAATCCTTAGGCTTGTTCCAGTCTAGATATTCTCTATAGTACATCTCTGCATTGGGACGATTGTGATTCAGATCGTGGATCGTTATATGTGGTGTATGATCGTGAAAACGAAACTATTTAGCCACTGACAATGCCATGTATGGGATCCAACAACAGGGACGTACAATCTGGCTTAGGGCTGCACGGGGGGGGGGGGGATTGGAGAAGGTCCAACAGCAGCCATGTTATGCTGTGCTCTAGTGACTCCTTCAGGTAGTTCATTTGCCTGCAAGTTCAATTGTGGTGTTTGGTTGGGTAATGTGTTACCCTCAGTGTGCGTGTACCAGTGACAAAGTCCTGGTTGAGCAAGCAGTTTGATGAAAATATCAGCTTGGCAAGATGTGCCAAGGTGAGGGAGAGATCACTGAATATCCTTTGGGGAGTTTTGGCCAAGGCTATAATCATTCATTGAACAACACCACATTTGGAAGAGAGAAACTGGCATAAAAGGGTTACATTTTTTAAATAAAAAAAACCCTGTTAAGATTGGTCAGGAAGTTATCCTCACACACAGGGACTGCAGGCACCCCACAGATACACATCTGTGCGACGTCCCAGTGTGTCTGCCAAAATGGTGCTGAAATGTTATCTCCCTGTTATCAAAAATGCGTAGAACATGCTGTGTGCGCGTGTTTGTGTGTAATATTGTCGGACTACCAGAACAGGATTACCCAGCTAGTTCCCTTAATCCCCAGTGTTAGCAGGAAATACTGTCTAACTGTCAGTCGTAACATGGGTTTCCACATTGTGCGTGTGTGTATGCCCCTGCCTGTGTATATGTTTGATTGGTTTAAACAGTAACATTCACATTTGAGTCAGGGCTCAGACTGGAAAAACACTCAGGAACACTCTACACCTCTTGAATAGTGACTTTGGCATAACATTGACTGTAATTGTCTTGCTGAACAATTTAAGGCAGGTTTTCCTGTGTTGTTGGGTTTTTTCTCTGGGCTTTGCTCATTTCGCATATCTTTTGATCCAAACACACAGTTTGAGAGTTTCCTTGGCATGGGCGACTGTAACAAAGGCAGTTTGTGTTGCCTGAACATTATTCCAAGTGAATCACCGCTGTTAAAGGTAATGTTACCAAGTCATAACTATGGGGGTAAATCCATTGTAATCCCTTTTTAGATTAAATTTTAAGCAGCAAACTGTGAAGACAATGGATGTGTGGGCTGTCACTAGCGACTGCATCTGCCCAGGCCTATCCTATGTTGCAGCAGTAGGTCGGGATATCTCATAGAAATTGAACGAGTCACATCTGTGTCTTCAGTCACATCTGTGTCTTCATGCCATTATATCATCTGCTCCCGCGTGAGTCCAGTGAGGGTATCCATGTAAACAAGTCATGTTTCTGGGTAATTGTTCGGCAAACGCCTTCCCGATGACTTGGTTGATGCTGCCTCATCCAATTGGAGAAATGGAGTTGGATGTCTCACCCCTTTGACTAAAATAAAATGACGCCCTCGATGGCGATGTCCATACTGGAATGTTCTCTGCCAAGCCCAGGATGCAGCGTTACGTTCCGAAAGGGGAACGTCCTCACCCTTTTAGAAGGTAATATCTAATGTGAGTGTGATGGGCATCAAGCCAACAAGGTTACCCATGGTGATGTCTGTCTGCCTTGTATTATACGTGCGTTCTTTTTCTCCGCCGAGCCTTAGCCAAAATGCATGTCGAGATACAGCATGAACAGGGCTGCCCGGGGGAGAAAGAGAGACTTTGACCACTCGGTTTGAACTGTGTGTCCATTACCTCCCTAAGTCCTCCCCCTATCTCCCTCTCCCTGTCCTTATATCCCTCCATTCGTCAAAGCTCCACCAATCCAATCTGTGACGCTCAGGCCAAGCGTGCATGGCTCATAGGGCGGATGCAGTCACAGTGAGACATCATTTGGGCTTTTGGACCCCCCTCTAGTCTGTGAACTACAAGTCCATTCTGCCCATTACAGTCCTATTTGCAGCTTATCGATGAGCACAAGAAAACCGAGTGGTCCTTTATTTGGTTAAGTAAATGCATATTTGGCTCGGCTGTTCCCCATTTCTAACCGGCCAGACATCAACTAATTACACTGAACCCGCAATAAGGCAGGGTCGTGACAGTCACAAGACTATGGGATGATGGTTATTGGTGAGCCAAATTAGTTTGGTTATGGCAATAACTAAATATATACGTCGTTTTTCAAGGTTATTGTGACAGCCCTTCCTGAGGTACAATGGTTGTGGCTGGAAGTCGTCAGTAGTGGAGGACTTTTGTAGTCCTTATAATGAGTCCGATTTGTATGACTTACTTGACTTAGCCATTGTTAACTGGGACTTGAATTTGCTATGTCATTAGTGCTTATTGCACTCAATGACATGAATAGTCAATTATATGCAGAATGATATTAGTAGACCTAGAGCAGTTCTGTTCAACACTGGGAAGTTCTTCCGGCAGACAAAGCATTAATCAACTCTTAAATGGTTAGTTTGGCTTAGATGCCTACTTGGACCACTTTTTCCTGAAGGTACTTAGAGTCATTTTCAAAACAATCCATTATTCAGCTCTGTCCCAGTCTGTAATTAGCATTATCAGCATTGTCCAAATTCATGGATGAAAACAGTGTGTCTGTCACGGGTGTGGGGAGTGTCAGGGACAGCTCGGCCGGGGGAGGCAGAGGGGACGGCTCGGCCGGGGGAGGCAGAGGGGACGGCTCGGCCGGGGGAGGCAGAGGGGACGGCTCGGCCGGGGGAGGCAGAGGGGACGGCTCATTCGGGGGGGACTTACTCATAAAACATGTAGCGTATCCACAATGAACCACACCAAGTGACAGAACAAAGGAACTTATATACACACATCAACAAGTGACTACAGGTGCACGTAATAAGCTAAGGTGTCAAAAGTGTGCTTCACAATAAAAGTGCTCCCCAGAATACCACCACTTACCGGCACCGTGCTACAGTGTCCCACTTTACAAAAGCTGCCTTGCAAATGGAAAACTACTCCTAGCTAAGACTAGTGGTGTTGTAGAACCTCACAATGTTGGATTCCTAGAAATTCATTGAGAATTTTTGCTACATAATCACATTTTCTAATAAACAGTTGGTCACAGTTCTCAAATGTTATCAGTCGCTAGCTAGAACGCAGGTTAACTAGTTTGTTGTAGATCACCTTTAACCTCAGACAATGAACCTTTATTTGCTTAAAAGAGAAAGGAAAGGAAAATACATGTATCATGTCTGACTTTGAGTACCACCATAAATAATACTTTTTGGGGGATACAATAATACTTACAGGTGGTTAACCAGTTATTCCTCAACCTTTGCCCAGAATATCCAGAGATTGGTGGTGTAGTTGTGGATTGTGTATTCTAATGCCAAAAAAGCAGAATGCTTTTGTTGCAACGTGTGGGAACTATTGATGCCAATGTGGAATGACCCAGTCTCTCAAGCTGAACTCATTTCAAGATGTGTTGTTAGACTTTTTTTACATTCCAAAAATAATCTGTAAAAAACGTTCTAGTCCTCAAACACCTAATGGCCAGCTCTCAAAAGTGTTTTCACTAACGTGTTAGCCAAGACAAGTAATCGATTAGTCGTACTAAAAACTATATTTAATTTGTATGTCCAAGAAAGACAAACGTCAAGTTGTTAACTAACCCAGTTGAAATTAATTGGCTGAAAAGTTGTCTTAGAATGTGTCATGTTAACTTGAGGATTTATATATTGTCAATGTCTTGTGATGATTTGATCTGTGTATAGTCAAAAGCGCTATCGTTCTGCTTCAATTCAAGCAGCAAACTAGATTGCTATTTTTCTGGACATAGTCAATCAGGCAGGCATTTAGCTGATTACAATATGAAATCGAGTGAAACCTCAGTAATCCTGGAGGAAATAGTTTACTGTGCAGGTTTGAAATCAACCAATTAGTGAGGGGGGAGGAGAGAGCGTGAGGAGAGGAGAGAGGGGTGAGTAGAGAGGGTGAGGAGAGAGGGCAGGAGGAGAAAGGGGTAAAGAGAGAGGGGTGAGGAGAGAGGGTGAGGAGAGAGGAGTGAGGAGAGAGGGTGAGGAGAGAGGGCATGAGGAGAGAGGGAATGAGGAGAGAGGGTGAGGAGAGAGGGGTGAGGAGAGAGGGTGAGGAGAGTGGGCATGAAGAGAGAGGGGTGAGGAGAGAGGGGTGAGGAGAGAGGGGTGAGGAGAGAGGGCAGGAGGAGAGAGGGGTGAAGAGAGAGGGCGTGGCTACACTAGTTGTAGGCCATGCTGAAAAAACGTGTTGTTAGTAGACACTTGAAAGTTTGCAAAGAATTTGCATTTCTAACCCAAATTGGCAGGTTATTCCACAGTAATGTGAGAAAGCCGTCCCTCAGGCTGTTGTAAAATTCTAGGTATCAGAAGGCCTGCATCTTGCGATTATAGGTGGCGTGTAGGTATATATGGCTGGATCATTTCTGCAAGATAAGTAGAAGCAGCTCCATGTATAGCTTTATAGGTCAACAATAAAACCTATAAGTGGAAGGTAATGTGCTTTTTGTTTATTGGAAGTAACAAAAGCATGGATACATTTTTCAGCATCAGTTAGCAATGTTTAGAAGATGAAAAAGGCAGCTCTTGAGATATATTTTATATGTTCAGCAAAAGTGACTTCACGGTCAAGGCCAACTCAGAGGTTTCTTACAATTCTTTGGGATATGACCATACAACCGTCAAAGTTACAACCAACCAAAACGTATCCCTGATTTGTCAGAGAACATGCCATCTATACATACCAGACTTTAAACCATGCTAAAACTTTGGTTTGCCATCTATCTGGGTTTCTAAACTCTCTAAGAGAAGGGAGTGATCAATAGTGTCAAAGGCAGCACTAATATCAAGAAGCAGAAGGACGGAAGCGGAATCTTTGTCTGAGACCATTTGAAGGTCATTTATCCCTTTCACAAAGTGCAGTCTTAGTATCTTCACTGTACTTGCGTAATTCGTTGAGAACCAAATCACTTAATAACAGTCAATGTAAACCAAAATTACCCAGCGATTGAGGCTGGATTCAAACTCACGCAGAAGTCTTAAGTAAACAATTTAAATCTCAGGCATTTCCAACTGGCTTGAATTTCATCACGGCAAGTCATTATGTGACTCAGTAGAGTGCAGGGCCCCCCTGGTGCCTGTGGGCCCCTGGTGCCTGTGGGCACGTCCGGCAATGTCTGGGCATGCTTTGGATAAGACGGCGGATGTTGTCCTTAAGGATCTCCTCCCAAACCTGGATCAGGGCATCAGTGAGCTCCTCGACAGACTGCGGCACTACTTGGTGGTGTTGGATGCTCCGATACCGAATATCCCAGCGGCCCTCGATTGTATTCAGCTTTTGTGGAACGTGATGCTCAGTCAATGGCATCAGTGCCTTCATCATCCTGGAACTGCCTACACACTCTGAGGCCAGACATTGTCCTGCACCAGGAGGAACCCAGCATACACTGACTATGGGTCTAGGGATTCTATCCATGTACTTAACAGCAGTCAGGGCACCATTGGCTAACACGTGGAGGCCTGTGCAACCCTTCAAGGATATGCCTCTCCAGACCATCACTGACCCACCGCCAAACCGGTCATACAGGATGATGTTGCTGACAGCATAATGTTCCCTACAGTGTCTCCACTCTCTTTCACGTCTGTCACTTGTGCTCAGTGTGAACCTGCTCTCGTCTGTGAAGAGAACGTTGTGCCAATATTGGATCTGCCAATTCTGGTGTTCTCTAGCGAATGCCAATCGAGCTGCGTGGTGCTAGGCTGTGTGCACAGGTCCCACTGGAGGTAATTTCTTAGCGCTCCTCCTGTCCCTCCTCGCACAAAGGAGCAGATAGAGGTCCTGCTACTGGGGTGATGCCCTTTTAAGGCCCTGTCCAGCTCTCCTCGTCCTGATATTCCTGTCCGCTGAATTGACTCAGTGTTATAATGTCATGATAATGTGTTCCCTTCATTTTTTGGAGCATTATATTTTATACTTTTTGGAGCATTATATTTTATATTTTAGAAGACGTTTAAAATGGTTAAAGAGGAAAAAAAACCTAAAGGGCCTTTGTAAAGGCCCTGAAGGCCTTTTCGGTTCTCCAAGATATCTGGACTGGTCTGTTTCTGCTCGGTTGCTAAAGAGAAGGACCCGCCAATGGTAGATTACTGTAAATGACTGCGTTTAATGAGCTTAGGGTCAACCAGATACACAAACACAATCTTCCCTTAAAGATGTTCCATGCTTTCTTCTGACTCTCTTCTGACTCTTTTATTTTTCAGTCTCCAACCTGTCCCTTCTCTAGGAGCCAAATCTTCACAGATTTGTGCATGTGTGTGTGTGTGTTTGTGTGTGCGTTTGATTTGAGGCAGCCAAGCCATTTGTTGATGCTACTGTAGTGAGCAGTCTGGGTCTGTGTGCAAGGGAAGGGATGTAGAAATAGATGTGCTGAGAGCTGAGAACTACTGATTAGGAGTGTGTGTGTGTGTGTGTTTGTCCACTCAAGCATGTTCTTGCACTAACGTGTGTATGTATTTGGCTTTTTGCATGAGTGTGTGCTTTCTGTACTGTTATGCGTGTGTCTTCCCAGTATGTGAATCACTCTGATCAAGAACTAAGAATTTTTGCTGTGTTTCTTTTAAACTTGGTAGATTATTATTATGAGAAAATAAACTTAAGTGCTTTTTCCTTTTATATTTAAGGAAGATAAGAAAGCAATGTACAATCAGTAACAGATGATTTATATGTCTTATGTTATTCTCACAGCATGTACATGATTGTTCTATCAGTAACAGATGATTTTTTATGTATTAGGTAGAGTATATTTCCATTTGTCTGTGTCAAAACTGTTTCCCCCTTTTCCAGTAGAAGATTTGCTGACCTTGCTATATTGGAGGACTACATATATATCTGCTTTATGCCTCAGAAGGGGGGGGGGGGACTTGGCATTACGCTGTGTAACTGTTTTCCCCTGAACTAAGAATTAAAAAGAACCACAGACTTCAGAGAAACTCCCTTTTATTTATTTCACAAAAAACTTCCCAGACAGCCTCTTTTGTCAAGTTTGCCTTCGCACAAATCTGTGTGTAAAATTTGCGTGTGATAATTTATATGTAAAGTGTGCACATCTGTAAACATGCATAATCAAATATATACTTTTTAATGTGAAAAATAAAAATATTTTTTTTATAATACATTTCAGAAGAACAACAAAATAATGTATAATTTAATAAAAAAACAAAGTTTTAATTTGTACCCTTAAACTGAGAAACAACAGAGCAAGCCAAATACATAATTTTGGATATCTTTTATAATATCTATGGAACCCATCTGTTAAGCTTAGAAAGATAATTATCTTAAATGTTGGGGTTGCATTGTTGTATTTCATAACAGCATTGTATATTTTACGCTGTCTTAGTTGACTTGGTGTAAGATAATATAGAATAGTGTATGACCGTAAATATGACCAGATATGGGTCATTTGGGGTGTGTCAAAACGCAAAAAATATTGTTATGTCTGAGTATTGAAAATTGTCCATGGAGAATCCCTGCCGTTGTGCAGAGGATCATGTGATAAATCATCTTGAATGCGTATTCAATCTGTAAGTACACATTCAGGATAGCTCCCACACACACTTGGTGTTCAAATGGAGGGAGGGCCTCTGATGCACAGCCGCTCTCTGCAGTCCAACCCCGAACAGGGTTCGGGTGCATGGAGGAAAGAAAAGGGGTACTGCAGGAGGATGAAATGAACGTCAGCGATGGAGTGGTGTGGTGAGAAATGCAGAGTAAAGAGAGAGTTACAGAGTTTATCATGGCCCACTTATTTGAGGACACGTCCTTGGGCGGTGTTGCCCTCAGGGTTTTGGAACTGGAAGGGAAGAGAAAGCGAGAGAGAAGGGAGTGAAAGAGAGTTCGAGAAATAGAGGGAGGGGAGAATTACTATCGGTGAAGGATTCCCGTCTTAGAAATCCTAGACGCAGGACAAACACATTGATACGCTCGTCAACCGATCTGTCATGAGTCTGGACACTTTCACAAGACTAAGATGAGAACGGACACACTTATAAAGCCGCACGTGCGGAAGGGTGAAAGCAGGACGGATTGGGAATGAAGAACGGGCAGGCAGGTGAGGTCATGTAGGGCTGCCGGGGAGTGTGGGTAATCTGGGCTGTACTGTCCGGGCGTATCTCAGTCGGGTTGTTATGGCGACGGCTTACACATTCACACACCCAAAGGGACAGCGGGACCGGACCGACGGTGAAAGGTCCTGCTTGTTTCCCCCGCATGCGTTAACTCTGCCGGGTTGCCCATTCCTGGACACATTGTACAGGTACGTGATGGATCCGTCTGGGCGGAATTCAAGTCATTTAGCAGGAGCTCTTATCCAGAGCGACTGGCGGTGGTAAGCGCCCTCACCCCCTGGTGTTGTCAGCACCATGCGCCAAGCATCCACACGCAGTGTTCCAGGCCCCGGGAAGCTGACACCTTCCTTTGGTTTCTTCTGGAACTGTACTGCTTAAAACATTGACGTAATCACGTAATCATCACATAATTGCAATGCATATATCAATATATCAATTGCAATATAAAGTCAACAAAACGTCTCTGAAATAGATCTGTCCAGTTAGAAAGCATAAGCGATTGTGTAATAGTGTCACTTGTTTTGGTGCAAATGAAAGTGACAACATGTGCACTGGAGAGGCAACAGCAAGACCACCCCCAAAAAGGGAATGGTTTTGCTGGTGGTGGACACCTTAAGCTTCCTTACTGATTTCTCTCTAGTTTAGCATTTTGCTAGTATCCTTGTCACTATTGGTAGCATGATGCGGTACCTGCTGTCACAAGATGGTCTGCTTTGTCTCCCAGTACAGTCTTAAGTGTATGGAGGAGTAACCAAGAGACGGTCCGTTACATGAGGAGAGCTGGACAGGGCCTTAGAAGCAGGATTGGTATCTGCACCTTTGTGCGAGGAGGAACAGGTGGAGCTCTGCCAGAGCCCTACAAAATGAACTCCAGCAGGCTGCTGTTGTTTTGTCTGAAACAGACTCAATGAGGGTGGCATGAAGGCCCGACGTCCTCTAGTGGGACCTTTGCTCACAGTCCAGCACATTGCAGCTCGATTGGCATTTACCAGAGAACACCAGAATTGTCAGGTCCGCCATTGGTGCCCCGTTCTCTTCACTAATGAGAGCAGGTTTACACTGAGTGACCTACGTGAAAGAGTCTGGGGTCATGTTATTCTGCCTTCAACATCATCCAGCATGACCGGTTTGGTGGTTTGGCAGTGATGGTTTGGGGAGGCATATCATTGCACACGGGGGGCCATACACTTTACTGAGTCATATTATGAGTTGCCTGTGAGAAGCTGGAAAGGCCTGTGATTTCAAATGTTTAGTACAAGTTCACTCTACTTCAAGCAGAGGTTAGTACTGGTTCATTCTCCTTCTAGCAGGAGTTAGTAAAGGTTAATTCTCCCCCTATTAAGACATGTTACGTTTTCATTCTCCTTCAATCAGGAGTTAGTACAGGTTAATTCTCCTTCTACCAGGAGTCAGTACATGTTCATTCTTCTTCTATCAGGAGTTAGTACAGGTTAATTCCTTTTCTTTTAGGACTTAGTATAGGTTCATTCTCCCTCTTTCAGTGACATGTATACGTTAATTGATTACCTATCAGGGACGTTGTATCAATCTTTCTCTGTCATGGATGTGGTACAGGTTCATTCTTTTTTGTAAGGGATGTTGTACTGGTTCATTATGTAGATATCACAGGTAGGATACAGGTCTATTTTTAAATATTACCTTTAATGTGTTTTTGTTGATTTGAGTCAAAGAGAGAGAGACATTGAGATATAGAGACATAAAGACATAGAGATTTAGAGACATAGGGAAATCAAGACATAGCGGCAGAGAGATATAGACATATAGAGAGATAGAGACATAGAGATATTAAGAATAAGTGTGTTTATGTATGTGTGTGCAATACTTGCATTTCTGTATGTATGTGTGTGTATGTGTTTGGGAGGGTGAATATGTACACTTGCATTTATATGCTTATTAAGTATAACTAGTGAATATTAAGTGTACCTGTGAGAATTTCTGTAATAATAGACAATTAGTTGGGGGTCATCTGAGTAAGAGGAGATCTGAATGCTAGTGCCGAAATGAGACGGTACAAATTAGATATATATTCAGTTGACAGTCTATGAGACAAAACAGGCCGGTACTAGATCGGTGTTGTAGTACTCATATTGATGACTAGAACAGTGTTGTAGTTCTCATATTGAGGACTAGACCAGTCTTGTAGTTCTCATATTGAGGACTAGAACAGTGTTGTTGTATTACTCATAACCAGGACTAGACCTCATTGTTGTATTACTCATAACCAGGACTAGACCTCATTGTTGTATTACTCATAACTAGGACTAGACCTCATTGTTGTATTACTCATAACCAGAACTAGACCACAGTGTTGTTGTAGTCATATCCAGGACTAGACCACAGTGTTGTTGTAGTCATATCCAGGACTAGACCACAGTGTTGTTGTAGTAATAATTAGGACTAGACCACAGTGTTGTTGTAGTCATATCCAGGAATAGACCACATTGTTGTATTACTCATAACCAGGACTAGACTACAGTGTTGTTGTAGTCATATCTAGGACTTGACGACCGTGTTTTTGTAGTAATAATCAGGACTAAACCATAGTGTTGTTGTAGTCATATCTTGGACTAGACCACAGTGTTGTTGTAGTCATATCCTGGACTAGACCACAGTGTTGTTGTAGTTATATTCCTCCTGTTCTCAGATGTTCTCAGCAATATACAAAACAAAATAAATACAAAATTAAATCCACCATTGTCTTCCTAGGACTTACACATCACATCAAGGTTGGGGAAACGTTTTGGGGTGTAAGCCACATTGGGATTTGAAATAAAATGTAAGAATTTACATTTATTTTGGTAAATACATTAATGAGAACAATGCACTTTTCCATATTCCTTTATGTTGTCCTCTTGGGCGTTATACTTACATAATAAAAAATATATTTTTAAACTCTTGTCAAGAACAACGTACAGTAGTGTGGGAATGGATCAGACACTCTTATCAGGAACAACTTACAGTATTATGGGACTGGATCAGACACTCTTATCAAAAACAACTTACAGTAATGCGGGACTGGATCAGACACTCTTATCAAAAACAACGTACAGTATTGTGGGACTGGATCAGACACTCTTATCAGGAACAACTTACAGTATTATGGGACTGGATCAGACACTCTTATCAGGAACAACTTATAGTGTGGGACTGGATCAGACACTCTTATCAAGAACAACTTACAGTAGTGTGGGACTGGATCAGACACTCTTATCAAGAACAACTTACAGTAGTGTGGGACTGGATCAAACACTCTTATCAAGAACAACTTACAGTAGTGTGGGACTGGATCAGACACTCTTATCAAGAACAACTTACAGTAGTGTGGGACTGGATCAGACACTCTT
>JACXGK010013393.1:0-12954 GCA_016801125.1 Novumbra hubbsi
CTGACTTTCCTATTCACCAATGGGTACCAAATATGGCTGACTTTCCTATTCACCAATGAATACCAAATATGTCTGACTTTTTCCAAACCACCAAAGAGTTCTGAAAATGTCTGAAATTCTGATTGGATCCTGGAAATGGCTCAATCAATCATTTCAATCAATCATTTGTGCGGTTTTGTTGAAATTATATGGACATCGTTTTTGTAATAGCGTGTTTCCTCAGTTTTTACCACTCCTGTAATTATAGCAAATGTTGATATCATCCACTTGTAGGTAAAACATTTGACGCACAGAATTTTTAAAAAAAAGGTTTCTGAAGAACTTTTGTTTGTGAAAGAAGGGTTGTCACAACAGCACTGAGTAAGTGATAAAACATCTCAGCTGTGGAAGTAAAAAGCACATTAATACCGGAAGTATTAAAGATATGTAGAAAGCGTACAAAACAACCTGTCATAAATGTTCTCTTACTTCTCACTAATCCCACCACACACACACACACACACACACACACACTGACACCAACATACAATACAAAGTGCTCCAAACTATCCGTGAATGTAGCGAGACACAGAGTGGATCTACTACATGGCAGGGAGATGTTCTTCAGTGTGGCCTCCACGTCAAACAACACGAATACACACACGGGACGACAACATGCGGGTCAGTAACGACCAACCCTACGTCGCAAAGGAAACATGCCTACTGCACGTTACTATGGTACCGACCGGGCTCTGATCTGCTCACAAACACATTCGCCGGGGGCTACCGGCCAATCGCATGCTGCCTCACCTGGAACCACCACCAAAAGCTCCTCTGAATGGTCGAGCACCCCTTCGTGGGGACCAATGGCGACCACGCGCACCTTATAAGACAAGCCCTCCTTCAAGCCCCTGAGCACGAAGGCCTCAGAGCCATTCACGTGTTCCCTGTGCCAATCTTCTTCGCCTAGAGTAGCAGGAGCACAGGTCAGGACATCCATGGTGTTGGGTTCGTAGGGGCACATGTCAGGACATGCATGGTGGTGGGGTCGTAGGGGCACAGGTCAGGACATCCATGGTGTTGGGGTCGTAGGGGCACAGGTCAGGACATGCATGGTGGTGGGGTCGTAGGGGCACAGGTCAGGACATCCATGGTGTTGGGGTCGTAGGGGCACAGGTCAGGACATGCATGGTGGTGGGGTCGTAGGGGCACAGGTCAGGACATCCATGGTGGTGGGGTCGTAGCGGCAAAGGTCAGGACATCCATGGTGTTGGGGTCGTAGGGGCACAGGTCAGGACATGCATGGTGGTGGGGTCGTAGGGGCACAGGTCAGGACATGCATGGTGGTGGGGTCGTAGGTGCACACTTCAGGACATGCATGGTGGTGGGGTCGTAGGGGTACAGGTCAGTACACCCGTCCAGTGAGATCCACACCGTCCATGTCCTAGCGTGAGCAGCGAACAACTGACGTTGGAACGCATTGTGTAATGGTCATGGAGTTTCATGAATGGTCATGGAGTTTCATGCAGGGATGGTTGTATCTTGGGTAATGAACGGGCATCTTTCATGTCTACCGTGCTTATATCATTTACTAGATATGTACCAAAAACTAATGTTATTTAATGGAATTCTACAAATGAAGTATGGATATTATAGAAGCTCACTAGGCGGTGTCTCAATGAACGTTATTGGACGTGTGTTATTAAAGTCAGATTACTCTGATTAGCTATTTGATAGGGCATTACATTATTGTGATATGGATGTGACAAACGAATTCGAGGATTTCCATTCTAAGTAATCTCTAAAAAAACTATAGGTGCGAGAGAACCATACTGCATACACAATCAAGTGTTTGTTTTTTTAAAATCAATCATATAAAAATGTATGTGTTTTTAGAATGTATTTGTGTGTTTTAAGATTAAGTTTGTGCCAACACAATGCGATGGCACCATTTCCCTGTTCCGGCCAATTACAACGAAAGTGTTTCCAAAATGGAGAATAGACTTTGTTCAGTGTGCGCCACTCCCTTAAATGCCCATCTGAGTATACAACTGCATTTCAGTCATTGAGTAGGGATCTCTTATCACCTATATGCATAACCTCTAGGTAAATAGAATGACTTCTTACTGTTGTCGTTTTCTACTATATACTCTACGTAAATGTTTTTCTCAGTTCCCCAGTACTCCCAACTGATTAGCGTTCCGTCCTCTCTCGTGGAGAAGTCAACGTCCCCAAATGCTGAAGCCACTGGACGCGCTGGGCACAACGAGAGAAGGAGACAAGAAGATAGCTCAATTCACCTCATGAAGCACTCACACCCTCAACCGTAGCAGAGGATTAGCTCATAGTTCTCTGCCTGTCAATATCACGACACCATCCCTGGACCAGGGTTGTGTTGCCCCCCGTACCTGGACAACTGTTGAGACCAAGCATGTCAAGCGTCAATGAAATCAAGCGTGCCATATTGGGGTTGGTGAGGATTGTGACAGGAAGATGGGCAAGAATCGGTTTGGAGGGTCCCGATTATAAGTTGAAATCAATGCAAGCCTTTTCCGCTCCAGTTCCAGTTCTTCCATAACATTTCCATCCCCTCATCCTTTGTGAATAAATCTAATGATGATACCTAGACAACTGGCTGGTAACATCAACTGTTGCAAACACAAGAAAAGCACTAAGATGTGTAGTACTACAAGCGGGAATGTGACATGGTGAAGAGCAGATTACAGTGGGGCAAAAAAGTATTTAGTCAGCCACTAATTGTGCAAGTTCTCCCACTGAAAAAGATGAGAGAGGCACACTGGTACACTTCAACTATGACAGACAAAATTTGAAAAGAAATCCAGAAAATCACATTGTAGGATATTTAATGAATTTATTTGCAAATTATAGTGGGAAATAAGTAATTGGTCACCTACAAACAAGCAAGATTTCTGGCTCTGACAGACTTGTAACTTCACCTTTAAGAGGCTCCTCTGTCCTCCACTCGTTACCTGTATTAATGGCACCAGTTTGAACTTGTTATCAGTATAAAAGACACCTGTCCACAACCTCAAGCAGTCACACTCCAAACTCCACTATGGCCAAGACCAAAGAGCTGTCAAAGGACACCAGAAACAGAATTGTAGACCTGCACCAGGCTGGGAAGACTGAATCTGCAATAGGTAAGCAGCTTGGTGTGAAGAAATCAACTGTGGGAGCAATTATTAGGAAATGGAAAACATACAAGATCACTTATAATCTCCCTCGATCTGGGGCTCCATGCAAGATCTCACCACGTGGGGTCAAAATGATCACAAGAACGGTGAGCAAAAATCCCAGAACCACACAGGGGGACCTAGTGAATGACCTGCAGAGAGCTGGGACCAAAGTAACAAAGCCTACCATCAGTAACACACTACACCGCCAGGGACTCAAATCCTGCAGTGCCAGACGTGTTCCCCTGCTGAAGCCAGTATGTCCAGGCCCGTCTGAAGTTCGCTAAAGGGCATTTGGATGATCCAGAAGAGGATTGGGAGAATGTCATATGGTCAGATGAAACCAAAATAAAACTTTTTGGTAAAAACTCAACTCGTCGTGTTTGGAGGACAAAGAATGCTGAGTTGCATCCAAAGAACACCATACCTACTGTGAAGAATGGGGGTGGAAACATCATGCTTTGGGGCTGTTTTTCTACAAAGGGACCAGGACGACTGATCCGTGTAAAGGACAGAATGAATGGGGCCATGTGTCGTGAGATTGAGTGAAAACCTCCTTCCATCAACTAGGGCCTTGAAGATGAAACATGGCTGGGTCTTTCAGCAAGACAATGATCCCAAACACACCGCCCGGGCAACAAAGGAGTGGCTTTGTAAGAAGCATTTCAGGGTCCTGGAGTGGCCTAGCCAGTCTCCAGATCTCAACCCCATAGAAAATCTTTGGAGGGAGTTGAAAGTCTGTGTTGCCCAGCAACAGCCCCAAACCATCACTGCTCTTGGGGAGATCTGCATGGAAGAATGGGCCAAAATACCACAAATACCACTTGCACAATTGGTGGCTGACTAAATACTTTTTTGCCACACTGTACCCTTGTGGAAGGGGGGGTGGTGGAGAGGAAAGGGTTGGGCGTACCCCGGAATAACATAAGACAGGGGTAAGAAACACACACAGCAAAGACATAAAGATGAGTTTTTTCATATAAACAGCAGGGGTCCGCAGGCAAAAGCGATCCGCTTATTTCTGTGGGTGGGTTTGAGCAGGGTTCACACATGCACAATGTCATGCACAAAAGGCAGGCGTCGGCAGCACATCAGCGTGGATGAAACCAGGTCATAGCCAAAATCTCCATAATTGAATTAGACAGAATGACCCCACAGAATTCTCTGAAGAGGCTGTATGGCGAGAGGAGGCCTCGGCAGGCAAAGACAAAGCATCGTGGGATGTTTGAAAGCCTCAGTGCCAGCCAACTTTGACATGTGATACCGGCCAGGTGGAGGAGGGGGCTCTCTGAACGTGGGTGGCATGCTTGGACCGGTCTTTGAAGCCAAGGCTGTACACACAAAGCATCTCAGAGTGTCGAACCACAGAAAACAAGGTCTATGTGTCAATATTATTCCCAGCTGATCCAGGTTTGGCACAACCCCTCCGAGATGATTTGTGAATGGAGGGGTATGGATGCATTTGGAGTTATTTAATAACGCAGGGGTGCCTCCTTCTGTGACATCTACTGTAAGCTGATGCAGTAGGACTTTGAAGGAGGGAAAGAGGCACAACAAGTCAATGATGTGAACCCTTTAGTCCCTAAGTCAATGATGTGAACCCTGTAGTCCTTAAGGCAATGATGTGAACCCTGTAGTCCTTAAGGCAATGATGTGAACCCTGTAGTCCCTAAGTCAATGATGTGAACCCTGTAGTCCTTAAGTCAATGATGTGAACCCTGAAGTCCACAAGTCAATGATGTGAACCCTGTAGTCCACAAGTCAATGATGTGAACCCTGTGGTCCCTAAGTCAATTATGTGAACCCTGTGGTTCCTAAGTCAATGATGTGAACCCTGTAGTCCCTAAGTCAATGATGTGAACCCTGTAGTCCTGTCCTCATCGACATCAGTGACGTCACACTTTGGTACGATGGCGTACACTTTGTCACACACTGATTGGTAAAACGCTGTTGTACATCTTACCCAGATCACAGAACAGAAGGAAAAGGAAAAGAGTTAACACGAAAGCTTTTCAAAGGGCCGACAGTTGTTCCCTCTCTGACCGCGAGACTGCTTCATCCCCACATACCTTCATCCATAATAGTGGACGCTTCCTCGGTAATGACGGGCCCAGATCCTTGGCCCGTTTCAGCACTGAAATAGAACTTGTAGCGCGTGCTGTACTTGAGGTTGGCGAGTGTGACGGAGGTGGTGTTGGCCGGCAGCCTCAGCTCCTCCGTCGGATCCAGCTGGTTGGAGTTATTGACTGGTGGGGTGAAAGAGTTTGGGGCAGTGCAGCAAAGTAGCAGAGCGGGTGGAGGGTGGATGGCGGGAAGGTGCCAGAGGTGGAGGGTGGTGAGATGGGACAGGTGGGCGGTTGGAGGGACAGAGGGAGGAATGAGCGGGCAAGACGAGGTCAGAGGTGTAGCGAGATGGCACGAGTGGAAAGGTGGAGGGGGGAGAGGCAGGGGGGAGTGACGACAGATTAGCAATCGATCTGGGCGGTTCGCACTCTGTTCTTATGCTGTTCACTAACGTGGCGTCCTTTTACAAGAGACCAGGCCCATGTTTTGTACCAATACCATGCGTAGTGGATGGAACCGACAGAACGGCCACTGAGGAGCACAGACAGCGGACAGGACACCAAACCCCCAACAGAAAAGGTCTGTCCAAGACCCGGCAGAATGCCCAGCTTCAGAAGCACCACCCTCTCTACCACGCGGCCCTGATACGTCCCAGGCCGCCCTGTCCCTGTGTAGCCTCACCTGTCTGGTATTTCAGGGTGTAACCGGTGAGGCGTCCATTACGTTCAAGGGGAGGACCCCACTCCAGGGTCAGGGAGTCCAGGTTAGGGTTGATTCTCAGGAAAGATGGCCGCCCCGGGACTGCGGAACACCACAGACACAGAGAACCGGCACACGTGAGACCTGGCAGAGTCCAAGTGTTCGCCCGAATAGGTCGCGGGGCACATTATCTTCACGTTACAGAGCGCCTCCACCTTCGCTCCTCCAACACCTCAGCCGGAGAGAACCTCCAACCGCTTAGAGGAAAGCGAACCGAAACAAACCGCTCACCTCCTTCGGGGGTCTCGAACTGCTGGCTGGAGCAGGGCGGGCCCTCGCCCTTTCCGTTGAACGCCCGGACGTTGTACTGGTAGACGCTGTAGGGCTGCAGGCCGGGCAGGAGGCCGTGGGTCCGGTTGCCGGTGAAGGTCAGCACCTGCTGCTCCACGTGGTGGGGGTTGTGCTTGTGGAGGCTGCGCTCGCGCCAGTAGTACACCTGTGGGGGCGGGGAGATACGGTCACATGCGCACGGGGAGACCGGTGGGGGAGGAGGGGGGTGGGCGGGAGAGCTACTGTACCCTGTATCCTTGCAGACGCCCCCGTACTGTTTTGGGGGGAACGGCCTCCCAGTGCACCTCTGCCAACGTGCTGTTTGACACCAGAGACTTGACATTGTCTGGCGGCTGGACCGGCACTGTGGGGAACAGACCGGAAAACCATGACACACCACTGCTATGGTTACACTGACTACCGACTGACAGGGGATAGAGAATCTCTTTTCCCAGCTGTTAGGTTATCATGCACACACATTGTTCCTGCATTGCCTGGAACTAAAAAGCTTTTGTGAAATAAAAAGTTTTTTATATATTCATATAAATATATATATATATATATACACACATATAAGCATTTAATGCTTGATTGAAGAGCGTAAAGCTGAAACATTGTGAAAAAGATGAGTAGTAGTGAAATAAATACTAGCTGTGAAAGAGTAGAGTAGTGGTGAAAGAGTAGAGTTGTGGTGAAAGAGTAGAGTAGTGGTGAAAAAGTAGAGTTGTGGTGAAAGAGTAGAGTAAGTACAGTAGTGTTTAAAGAGTAGAGTAGTGGTGAAAGAGTAGAGTTGTGGTGAAAGAGTAGAGTAGTGGTGAAAAAGTAGAGTTGTGGTGAATGAGTAGAGTAGTGGTGAAAGAGTAGAGTAGTGGTGAAAGAGTAGAGTAGTGGTGAAAAAGTAGAGTTGTGGTGTAAGAGTAGAGTTGAGGTGAAAGAGTAGAGTTGTGGTGAAAGAGTAGAGTTGAGGTGAAAGAGTAGAGTAGTGGTGAAAAAGTAGAGTTGTGGTAAATGAGTAGAGTAGTGGTGAAAGAGTAGAGTTGTGGTGAAAGAGTAGAGTTGTGGAAAAAGTGTAGAGTTGAGGTGAAAGAGTAGAGTAGTGGTGAAAAAGTAGAGTTGTGGTGAATGAGTAGAGTAGTGGTGAAAGAGTAGAGTTGAGGTGAAAGAGTAGAGTTGTGGTGAAAGAGTAGAGTTGAGGTGAAAGAGTAGAGTTGTGGTGTAAGAGTAGAGTTGTGGAAAAAGTGTAGAGTAAGTACAGTAGTGTTTAAAGAGTAGAGTAGTGGTGAAAGAGTAGAGTTGTGGTGAAAGAGTAGAGTTGAGGTGAAAGAGTAGAGGTGTGGTGAAAGAGTAGATGCTTTTGCAGAACAAGCAGTGTGGTGGATTTGAACCCACGTGGTGGCAGAACTTGTTAAACCGGAGGCTTAGTACAAACGTCTCTTTTCTTTCTAAGAGTATGCTAACTGTAGGCCAGGAAACTGTAGGCCATGAAACGATAGGCCAGGAAACTGTAGGCCATGAAACGATAGGCCAGGAAACTGTAGGCCAGGAAACTGGCGTATGACTCACAGTCCTCTCCGGAGTATCCAATGACCACCGTCGGCTCAGGACCAATCCCGTAGTTGTTGATGGCTTGAACCTTGACCTCATAGGGCGTGAAGGTGGGCGTGCCAGACACCATGAACTTGGAGACGTTAGCAACTGTCACTGAGTTCCAGTCCTTGTCCCCGTCCTTCTGTCTCCACATGACCCGATACTGTAGCCCGGGACCATTGGCCTGGAGACCAGACAGGGGCTGGAGGATGTGGAACCACAGGTCAAAGGTCACGCAGGGATCTGAACCAAGGGGCCGTCAGTAGAGATGAGCCCAGTATGTGGCTAATGACACGACCAGAAGGTGACAACACTGGAATGGTAGCTCACCTTCCAGGAGATCAGGAGGTTGTCATGTTCTGTCCCGAATCCTTCCACTACACGTGGGTTCTCATCTGGAGCTAATGGGAAAACAAAATACCAATGAAAAAGACGAAACGGTAGTCACAAAACAATATCAACCAATCAACCCCATGAACCACTCAACCCCATTAACCACTCAACCCCATTAACCAATAAACCCCATTAACCAATCAACCCCAATAACCAATCAACCCCATGTACCAATCAACCCAATTAACCCCTCAACCCCATTAACCACTCAACCCCATTTACCACTCAACCCTGCTAGGTGAGGCTTAGGGGTTGGGCCTAGGGTCTGTACCTGCAGGGTTGGTTGGGTACATGCGGGAGGGCTTGGAGGGGCTGGAGAGCCCCACAGCATTGAGGGCCAGGACTCTGAAGGAGTAGTGGACGTAAGGGGACAGCTTGAGGTGGGCTGTCGTCGTGGTGCCCGGCACCTCAGTCAGGTTGTGCCAGTGACCATGGTGGTGGAGGGAGTCCGAGTACTGGATCAAAAACTCTAGGGGAACAAGTTGGTGGGAGGAGGTAAAATGAGTTGGGACGTAGTCGGAGGTTGTGGGAGAAGGTAAGTGAAGGTGAGTGGGGAGGTGGTGGGGGAGGTAAGAGGAGAACAAATAGGTCGGGAGGTTGTGAGAAGGTTGGAGAAAAAGGAGTTGCCAGATTGTGGGAGGAATAGGAGGCAGGAAGTAAAGTGAATCAGGAGGTAGTGGGAGGAAGTAAAATGAGTCAGGAGGTAGTGGGAGGAAGTAAAGTGAGTCAGGAGGTAGTGGGAGGAAGTAAAATGAATCAGGAGGTAGTGGGAGGAAGGAACGTGAGTCAGGAGGTAGTGGGAGGAAGTAAAATGAATCAGGAGGTAGTGGGAGGAAGTAAAGTGAGTCAGGAGATAGTGGGAGGAAGTAAAATAAGTCAGGAGGTAGTGGGAGGAAGTAAAATGAGTCAGGAGGTAGTGGGAAGAAGTCAAATTAGTCAGGAGGTAGTGGGAGGAGGTTAACAATTGATGAATGTAACAGTTCCGCTACAGTATGTATCATGTACTACTCCACAGTTAATAATAGAAAGCAAATAGAACTAAGAACACTTAAAATACACACCAGAATGATAAGAAGTTCCTTGCAAGATACTGACATTATCGTATCATCAATGACATATGGATAACATAATTAAAATGTGCTCTGAGTTGAACTAACATCATCAAATTTAGTCTGTGACAGAAGCTATGGTCCACTCCCAGGATATTAATGATACTGTCAGCATAGACAGGCTTCTGTAAATAACTGTGTAAGGTCGGAGACACTGGCCTAATCAGTATTTATGGCTAGTCAAGACCATACACACACACAGACAAATACACAGACAAACACACACACATATACACATACACACTGATAAACACATACTCTGATAAAAAAAAAAAACACACACTCATAAACCAACACATAATTACGTAAATAACCACAGTATGTAAGGTCATTAACAGACACACAGGCCTGACCAGCCTTTATGGCTGTGTAAGACTATATACCAACACACAGATAAACAACAGAAAGAGAGTTCAACAAATTCACAAACACACACCAACACACACAGTCCAAAGATTACTGGCTAGAGACGATCCGCTTGAGGGAAAGCACGGATCAAATCCACACTAAAAACAATATCTAACGCGCACACACACACACAAACACACAGGCACGTACTATGAATTGTGCTGTTGTGATCATCTCCGGGAATCCAAGTAAGTTGGACACTCTTAGGCTTCATATCGGTCAGCTCCAGGTCAGTGGGCGGTTCTGGATGCTCTGGAGAACACACACACACACAAGGTTCAGACCAAAAACACACTCCCGCAGCTCCCAACACATCAACATGCCACATGAAGACAGCGAACGGTGGAGACACAGCAGGAGAACCTTTCTTGGTTTGAATCAGAAAGCGTGGGACCAGTGAGCGTGATGGAAATGGACCATTGGGTAATGGGCCCCCGCTGTGCCACGGGAATCACCAAGCAGCACAACAAGCACATCTGAGCATTACAGGGCGCAGTAATTACTTTAAAGATGCTGTAATAAGCTGCCCCGCTGGTGGTTTCATTCAACCGCACATGCCAAAACAAAACACCACGCCACCACATTTAGGACAGAGAAGATTCAGCAAAGGGATTCGGATGTAAAGAAGGAATGTTACGAGGAGCAACACGAAACGTAAAAAGGCAAACCACACACACGGACGCACGCGCGCAGGCACACACACACACACACGCGAAGAAGGAGTGGGAGCATGGATGGGCATGTCACGTTAAGTTCTGTGGCATTACCGTCAACAATAGCTGGAGTTGGAGTGGCCACAGCCAGTAGGGAGGAGTCAGGAGGAGTAAGGAGGAGTCAGGAGGAGTAAGGAGGGTTAGTAGTTAGTTGTTAGTGATACAACACAGGACCCAGTCTGGAAAGCCTCTATAACCTGGACCCCAGAGACTCTCGGAAGGTTATATGGCGGCAGAACAGGTCAAAATAGATAAAACGCCAAAGACCCTTCAGTGAGAGATTAAAGGTACGGCAGGAGAGACCAAACGCCAGTAAAGGTGTCTGATTTGGGGACATACCAACTACGGTTAGAGTGGCGCTGGCTGAGTCCTTGTCCAGGGTGGTGTTCATGATGCAGGTGTAGGTCCCCGCGTCAGCCTCCGTCACCTCCGTTATGGTCAGGCTGTCGGAGTCCACCACAAACCTGACAACATGGAGACACCGACGGTCAGCGGGGGTTCCCGTGGCGGTATTTGATCACTCGGCAGAACAGAGGAAAACGGACGGGGCAACCGTTGACCCTTGGGTCAGTCGACGATGCTCTCCGGTCAGACGGTTAGCGGGGGATAGATAACGCGTTGCGCCGGCACACACACACACACACCTCTCGTCGTCCGGAAGCTCTCCGTCGTCTTTCAGCCAGGTCACGATGGGGATTAGGGTGGGGTCGTGTTTCACTGTACACTCAAACACCACATCCCTGTTCCTCTGCACCACCTTGTACTCCGGCTGCTTCAGGATCCTGGTGGGCTCTGGGGGAGACGGGGGGGTAGATTTGGGTCACAACAATCAGAAAACTACAATACCCAGAGAGAAACAGCCGGCTGACAGATGTCCTACATTATTCATAAACAAACGCCCCTCAGAATGTCAGACAGAGTAAGCAGGATCCCAGAAACTATATTCAGTAAGTCTCGGAACTAAACCAGAATAGCAGGAGGTGTGATGGAGGCCAGACAGCCGGCAGCTCTGCGGTGCTACCGGGCCTTGGAAAACGATAAGAGACACAGAGAGGCGCGGCACCCAAATCCCCGGCGGACAGGTGAGAGGAGCCGAGGCTGACCTTTGACCTCCAGATAGACGTGGTTCTCGGAGAGGCCCAGAGAGTTGCGCGCCACACAGGTGTACTTCCCGCTGCTGCCGGCCTGGGCCACGTGGACCTCCAGGCTGCCGTTCTCATGCAGCTCATACGGGTCCCCCTCCAGGACGCTGGACTTGCTGTCCTTGAACCTGACGGGGAGCAGGGAAATCGTCACTGGGGACTGATCCTCCACCCTCCTACACCTACCTGTCGCAAGGGGGGGGGGGGGCATCACCAGGTGACTCACCAGGTGATTCTGGGAACGGGTGATCCGAAGGCAGAGCACCCCAGCAGGGCGTTGTTGTTCCTGATCACCTGGTAGACTTGGTTGGCCGGGGTCAGTACTCTCGGTGCCTCAGCTGGAGATGCATTATAATGGTGATTTGGTTTAGACATTTTTATTATTTATTCGTTATAAATGTTATTATCTGGAATAAAAACGTAAAAAATTCACTTTGTGATTTTCCAACAAAAGCTGAGCTCTAGGTTTGTGTTGACTCACAAAGAACGTTTACGAAGGCATTAGCTAGCAGATATCCATGTTCATTGGAGACGTTGCATTGGTAGACAGCACTAGATCCAGTCTGGACTTCTTCAAACATGATGGTGTCACCCTCCACCTTACGACTAGGGTCCAAAGGTGAATCTAGGAAAGGAAGGAAGGAAAAATAAAACATTTGACATTTTAACTATTTGGCAGATGTGGTAGGTCTTATATATGCTACGGGTCAAAAGAGGTTAAAAAACAGTATAAGTTACTTAAAACAGAAAAAGGCACATTTCAGAATAATAATGACATGTTTTCAGGGAACAACTAGTAATGGGTGAAAAATGTACAGCTGTTCTGCAGCAATGGAGGTAAATGAAGCTTGAAAGTTGATGCTAAAAATTCCTACACGTGTCCCAACTTTTTGATTGATTACTCTGCTTGTAAAAAAATCTGTTTTAGAACGGACAGTAGTAGTACACCCTCTTAAGCATATATTGGACAGTATTGTATGGCAAGTATGGCAAGAAGAAATATATTGCCATCATAATAGTGAGAAAGGGCAAAGAATGACAAGGAGTCAGTGAGTACTGTTTCCTACCCCATCAAAAGGCACTTGGAGTCAGGAGGAAACTCTGACATGAAGAGGTCTGGCAGACCCAAAGCAACATTGAAGAGGTCTGGCAGACCCAAAGCAACATGAAGAGGTCTGGCAGACCCAAAGCAACATGAAGAGGTCTGGCAGACCCAAAGCAACATGAAGAGGTCTGGCAGACCCAAAGCAACATGAAGAGGTCTGGCAGACCCAAAGCAACATGAAGAGGTCTGGCAGACCCAAAGCAACATGAAGAGGTCTGGCAGACCCAAAGC
>JACXGK010013395.1:0-13023 GCA_016801125.1 Novumbra hubbsi
AACGGGTGGAGTCATTAGCTCTGGCAACGGGGGGAGTCAGTAGCTCTGGCAACGAGGGAGTCACTAGCTCTGTCAACGGGGGAATCACTAGCTCTGTCAACGGGGGGGAGTCACTAGCTCTGTCAACAGGGGAATCACTAGCTCTGTCAATGGGGGGGAGTCACTAGCTCTGTCAATAAGGGAATCACTAGCTCTGTCAACAGGGGAATCACTAGCTCTGTCAATAAGGGAATCACTAGCTCTGTCAATGGGGGGAGTCTCTCACTGGCTCTCACTGGCTCTGTGACTAAGATACCCCTTCACATATTCTGACTCTTCTTCCTCTCTTCCCTCACCCCTCCACATATTCTCTCTACTTCCTCTCTTCCCTCCCCCTTCTACATATTCTGACTCTTCTTCCTCTCTTCTCTCACCCCTTCTACATGTTCTGCCTCTTCTTCCTCTCTTCTCTCCCCCCTCCACATATTCAGACTTTTCTTTCGTCTCTCCTCTCACTGTAAAGAGATGTTTTTGTCGGACTCTGACTACATTCCAAATTGCACCCGAAACACACTTACGGACCCTAGTTAAAATTGGGTTACATTTGGGACACAAATTCAGAATGTTGAAGGCTTCTGGAAACATACTATAACCCTATTCTCCTCCATGTTTCTGCCTTTTAATTACTAGCCCTGGGTCTCTCTGCTTTGCACTTCTGGACTCTGTTATGCTCTGTGTTCCCCTGCCAGTGTGTGTGGCTGCTGCCGTGCTGTGAGAAGCACTCTAACCTCAGTAACTTTGGGATCTCTCTAACCACAGAGGATGTGGGGTGTGGGGCTGTCTGTGGGTGGGGAAAGTTGGTTCAGTAAGACCTCATACAGTTTCTAAGATAACCAAAATGGTACCTTATTTTTTATGTTGTCCACTACTGTTCACTAGTACTGTGGTCGAAAGAAGCGCATTAAAATGGAATACAGTTCAGCCATATGTAGTGTACCATAGGCGAGGAAGCAGGAGGTGAAATGTAAAACTTAGTGTGCTATTAACTGACTTTGGTTTGTGTTGACTATGTATACTAAGTTTATTGCATAATGATTATACAGTGACCTCTAAATAACTCCTATTATACTAGTGATAATGATAGCGGATCATTTAATTTCCCAGACAGCCTTATCTATCTTATGATAGAGGGGGATTTTACAGAGAAAGCCAGTCATAATAGGATAACAATTTCATGGTGACAAACTCGTGAAGTTACTGAAATTCAATATTGTATAACTGAATCTCCAAATATGGCTAGAATCAAATTTCATGTTAATTTCATGTTAATTACACAAATATTTTTTTTTTTTGCTGATGCTTTGTTAAGATGAATACAAATACCACAAAGTAACAAAAAGCTTAGTGCTTTACCGCTACGCTCCAAAACAAGAGCATGTCTCTGGCATAAAACCTGGCTGCAGTGTCACTCTTCATTATTTAATTGGGACTACCCCGACAGACTGCCCCTACAGACTGCCCCGACAGACTGCCCGACAGACTGCCTTACAGACTTCCCAGGCAGACTACCCCGACAGACTGCCCCTACAGACTGCCCCAACAGACTGCCACGACAGACTTCCACGAGAGACTGCCCCGACAGACTGCCACGGTAATTTCACAGCTGAGTGGCCAACATGGCCTCTCCTGACCCTGAGGTTCATTCAAATTGTTCATTATCATTCTTTTGTTTCATAACAGTAAGGTGTGCAAGCAACACCATTGTTTAACCAAGGGATAAAGTCTAATACTAATTGTGCATTCAATTCTCTGTGTAAATATAGGGTCAAATGTCTCTTTCGGAATCCATGCTAAGATTATTGGAGTTTTTACACTGGTAAAAAACACCAAAACAATGGTGTCTTAATCAATGCACTTGCGACCAGGGTTGAAAAATTTACGCTTATGTGTGTCTGGACTTATGGGTGTGTGGTCAGGGAGGGTGGTCAGACCGGTCCGGTGTTCATCAATCTGATGGCTATGGTTTGGTTCAGTCGGTCCTACAGATGGTCAGCTAATGAACAGCTTGTCGTCGATAGGAGAGGATCTCGGTAATGCTGCAGGCTTTGGTTCCACATTGTTCCTGGATGGTTGGCGGCGAGGTCCCAATGAGGGGCGTCATGACCTCCTGGAGGGGCCCCGTGGTCATGTGTGGAGGCCATATCTGGCTGACGTAGCCGTGACAGTATTTGTAGAGGACCCAGGCTGGCATGTAGACACCAAGCTCCATTCAAGTGAATTAGGGGGTGAAAAGACAGTTTCTGGTATTGAGGGATTGGTCAATGTGGGGAAAGTTGGATAATGAACCCTCTTTGTCATGTTGTTTCTTCCTGGAGTGGTGTTCCTCCATATTACTGGGTCTGTGTGTTCTTATTTGGCCTCCTAATGCTAATTGGTCCCCTGTGGCTGTGGCCAACTAAAAGGGCTAGACACAGATAGTGTGAGAAAACCGACGAAGTTGGATAACAGGATTGTTCTAGAACATTAGACCCCAGTTCCTTCATTATGTCAATCCCTCTCAGCAGTTTCATCCCATTTAAACACATTACATCAAAAGGAAACTGACTGGATTCTCTCCACTTGGTTACTGATCATATGTCATCACATCTTATTCCACTCCACCAGTAAAGCTTTGCTTTGTTGCAAATGGCTCCCTGCCCTGGCCAATCACATCTCACCAGTGCACAGCCAGAGTAGTTAAAGTGTGTCCTTGACAGGAGAGAAACACAGGCAGTCATGAATCCTAATCCCTACATAGGGCACTGGTCAAAAGTAATACACTAAGTTGTCTAGGGTGCAGGGTGCCATTTGGAACAAATCCAGTCAGTCAGTGAGCTTCTTGATCTGTGGGTGCCCTGAAATAGATTGACTGATTTCCCGCCAATCAGCTTACTGCCATTAGCTACTGCCTGCTTGTAATAACAACTCTTAATCTGCTATAGTGTTGGACAGACAGAAAAACAAACAGACAGACCGCCTTGATCCCCTTTTGAACTTTCGACCCATCTCCTGGTTCTCCAGATCATATACTTAACATTTGTTTCCGTATGTAGTCCGGTAGTTGATCCCATTCATATAATGCAACTTCACATGGGCAAACATGTTGCCTAAAGCATACTTCAACCATTCATTGTGTGTATGTGTGTGTTTGTGTGGCCATGTGAAGGCCTTACAGTATGGCCATGTGAAGGTCTTAACAGTCTGGCCATGTGAAAGTCTTACAGTCTGGCCATGTGAAGGTCTTAACAGTCTGGCCGTGTGAAGGTCTTACAGTCTGGCCATGTGAAGGTCTTAACAGTCTGGCCATGTGAAGGTCTTAACAGTCTGGCTATGTGAAGGTCTTACAGTCTGGCCATGTGAAGGTCTTAACAGTCTGGCCATGTGAAGGTCCTAACAGTCTGGCCATGTGAAGGTCTTAACAGTCTGGCCATGTGAAGGTCTTACAGTCTGGCCATGTGAAGGTCTTAACAGTCTGGCCATGTGAAGGTCCTAACAGTCTGGTCATGTGAAGGTCCTAACAGTCTGGCCATGTGGATGGTCTTAACAGTCTGGTCATGTGAAGGCCTTACAGTCTGGTCATGTGAGGGTCTTATACACATTCCACCTCCCACACACTGCTTTAGCCAGTGTGATATATGTGTGTGTGTGCCTTTGACTCTCTGTGTTGGTCGCTGTTGCTTCGTAGAATCAGTATGGTGTATTCAACGGTCTTTGATGAAAGCATGGCAAATACTTGTATTAGGCCTCCTGCAGTGAAAAGGGGATGTGTCAGGATGCCGCAGGAAATCATTTATTGGCCTGTTTGCCTGCCTGAGGATAATGAAGCGGGCCATGGGTCGAGGTCCACAACATCCCCTCATTTATGAAAGTAACTGAGGGAAGTATTACTACCAGACCCATGCATTCATAGAAACACCCACACACAATGGAGTTCTTTATTTAAACCACACCAAAAAATGAATCCAAAAATGGATTTAAACATCGTAAAGTTGTTGACGTCAATACACTTAATGGCTCTAAAAACACTCCAGACTGTCCATAACAGCCTAGATGAAGCTGTATGCGCCAGCTGCCTTGCTCTGGTTTATGGTTGGGCCAGTAGTCCACATACGGTTATGTTATGCAGGTAGGTTATTTAGCCTAGAAGAACAACATCTCTCTATTCTACCTCTTCAAGCATGATAAATAAGAGAAACGATTGAATGATTTTTATACTACTTTTTCTCTCTCTCTCTGTTTTCAGGTCACAGTTTTTGTTTCTCCTTGTGCTGAAAGGAAAACCCTTCTCCTCTACCCCGTCCTCTCACCTAGTAAGTCCTTACATCTCTCTCTGTTTAGTTGGTCTGTTCACAGTGTTTCAGGCAGCAAAGATGCTGCGCCACTGCCAGTTTCTGGGACATGTGAAGGAGTCTGTGCCTGTAGGGGACCATTCCAGCCTGCTGCCACACTGCCTCAGCTACAGGAAGAACTATAGAGGAGCGATCCATCCTGCTGCCACACTGCCTCAGCTACAGGAAGAACTATAGAGGAGCGTTCCAGTCTGCTGCTACACTGCCTCAGCTACAGGAAGAGCTATAGAGGAGCGTTCCAGTCTGCTGCTACACTGCCTCAGCTACAGGAAGAACTATAGAGGAGCATTCCAGCCTGCTGCTACACTGCCTCAGCTACAGGAAGAGCTATAGAGGAGCGTTCCAGTCTGCTGCTACACTGCCTCAGCTACAGGAAGAACTATAGAGGAGCATTCCAGCCTGCTGCTACACTGCCTCAGCTACAGGAAGGCTCTGTTCTTTCTCCCTTGAGTCTGTCTTTTTCCACTCTGCCTTTTGTTCCTTCTCATCTTTACTGCTGCCTGTTCCCATGTTAACCTTTCACAGAATTATTCAGGATCAAGTTGTTGTGAAAGTATGATATGTGGAAGATGAGAAACATTTTGAATTTGCGACCACCTTTTGCAGAGTGTCTGGTAGATAGAAACAGAACTTGTGTGTGCCAATATCCCAGTTGGTGAGTGTCTAGACAAACCGTCCAGGTGTCGTCAGTACTCTGTCTAATTCATGTATACAGGACAGGAACAGACCTCCCCGTAAGTTTTGCATCAGACAGAGCTGGTGGATAGTATTTGTGTTTTCATAGGCTGCAGGTCGCATGTGGCTTTGCACTATGTACAGTATAGGTTTGTGTATGTAGTAAGTAGTGGACTACTCACTACATACACATACATACATGGAGCTGTTGACATTTAGGTAAATTTCTCCTCTACTACAATGTCCTTCGTGCTATCCTACACACAAGGCCAGAGCATTGGTCATCGATTATCTCTCAAATTCTCTGTCTTTGGATCCCTCAACTCCCTGTTGCTCTGAAGAGGTTAAGTCAGTGTAAATAAGCAGTGACAACACTGTTAAACATTTTCCTATTTGTTGGTCTTCTCCCCCATCACCTCACTATGGCCCCTCTGAATCATTTTGACCGTTCTTAATTGAGAACCCATTAACACCAATCAATGGAGAGAAGAGTGGCCACTTGCCCAGTTCAGAACATCAGAACTGCTTCTGGACAAGAGAAGGACTGTCTGCCTGTGAAAGTCTTTGTGCGTGTGTTTGTGTGTGTGAGAGTAAAAGACTAGATGTTTGTGTGTGTGAGTGAAAGACTAGGTGTGTGTGTTTGTGTGTGTGAGTGAAAGACTAGGTGTGTGTTTGTGTGTGTAAGAGTGAAAGACTAAGTGCGTGTTTGTGCGAGATTAAAAGACTAGGTGTGTGTGTGTGAGAGAGTGAAAGACTAGTTGTGTGTGTTTGTGTGTGTGAGTGATAGACTAGGTGTGTGTTTGTGCGAGAGTAAAATACTAGGTGTGTGTGTTTGTGGGTGTGAGAGTGAAAGACTAAGTGTGTGTGTTAGTGTGTGTGAGAGTGAAAGACTAGGTGTGTACGCATGCTGTAACATCAAACCATTTACTCATTTCTGACTATTTGCTTGTTTGTGTGTGTTTTCATGTGTGTGTATGTGTGTGTATGTGTGTCTTTTCTTATGTGTGTATGTGTGTGCGTAAGAAAGAGAAGTAGCTAACTTGTTTACTGTATAGAAACACTGTGATTGGAGCGTTCTGTTATTGTCATCCTCCGAGTCACTGCAGCAGGAGAAGCAATGATGTAATGGCCTAGACACCCCCATCCCCTCCCCTCCCCTTACTCTCTGCTCCGTCCTCCCACTTCCCTTCCTCTCATTACACAGATAAACAGAGAGACATGTTGCTGGTCTGTAGCCATGTATCCATGGCCTGCCACCGTGCGTAAAATACATTCTACTAATGGGAGGGAGGTACCCGGCCTACAATGTATCCACCCTCTCTCCCACCTTGTGACAGGAGCCACACCCCCTTTTGTTTATTCTGATCTCACTTCCGTTCCATAAAATAATAAAACAATATGATAGAGTATTACGGTGATTTACGTGTTGCAATTGTCCATTTGAGATATAGGACATTCTCAATTGGGCGAGACAAATGTGATCACCTACTAGTGATTTATCCTCTCTCCCACCTTGTGGCAGGAGCCCCCTTATGTGGTGACTGGAGACATGGGGAAGGAGGTACTGGACCTAAGACATATCCATCCCCTCTCCCATTTACTGACAAAAGCCCCACCCCCTTGTGTGGTCACTGGAGACATGGGAGGTGATATTATCCCATGGACACCTAGCAGGGTGATAATGACATTAACTTGAGATGTGTGAGGTAAATGCCCGGGTGTTTAAGGAAATCCCACTTGGTCATCATTTACTTTGCCATGTCTCTTTCCCAGCGTGGTCCCAGTCAATGTAGAAACCCCTGCTGCTCTGAGACGGTCAACCCCCCGGGAGGCTGCTTGCCTGTGATGATTAACGAAGGCAGCTAATCCAATGTAATCATTTATACTCTGGCTTAAATCTGAGTCCTATTGATCTTCCACGCTTTGACCCTCATTAGAAAATACTAAATGTATTTATATTGACAGCAATTTGGACTAATCTGAAAGTGTCAAGGGAAAGTCCTGTTAATGTATAGTCAAATATTGTTGTAGACTCAATGCATGCTCACATTGGTGGTTAAGACATGCGTTAGAGAAAAACACAAATGTATAAACTAAACGATTACAGAGTACAAAACATTGAAATATTTGTTAGTTTATTCACCAGCTCTTGACCAGACCAACTTTCCGTAACTTCATTCATCTTAAGAGGTGAGACAACCCCATATCCCAATCATATCCAACAAATGTTCCGTCATGTAGGTATTTATCGGTAGATTCAGTGCAATTAGGAAAAGGCAAGTGCCCAGTAGGGACTGCTGTTTTTTAGATTATTTAGGATTGAAGTGCTCAAACCTAAAAATAAACATGGCATAAGAACATAAACTGAGCTTCAGTATTAGGGCTTATTAAATTTTCAAGGAAAAAGAAACATTCATGGCATGAATATACTTTTTGCAAATGGTTTAAAAGCTAATTCAAAACCAAATAGCTCTAACTTTTGTACATCAAGCTACAACTATTGCCTGTCACGAGTGATAACACCAGCCTTTGTTTGAACATTGTCAGAAGAACTTTTCTCAGTAAGTTGAGTTTCACTGACCAAGTTCTGAACTATTATCTGTTTTTCAACAACAGGGTTACGGTTAGTACTTTTGACTTAGTAATGTAATTTGTTTTGCGTATTGTCTTTCCGACACAGGTCTTGATTTTAGAACACTCTCTCAATCAATGGAAAATACCCGCAGATGTAAATTGAAGAGTGGGATGGAGTCACGTTTTTCTAGTTTAGGCTCATATTCACTACAAGGCCTTCCTACGGAGCAACTAGCGTAGCTTCTCCTCCCTACCGTCCGGTGATGCTCAAACCCAACATCTCTACACAGGTTCTTAGTTCAGCCACCTCTAGGCTCCTGGTCATCCAAACCTTTCAGGTCCGTTCATGGCGTCAAAACTCTTCTCTGTCCTGCCACCTCAATGTGGGAACCAGCTTTCTCTGGAGGCTTGGGTAGCAGAGTCTATTTTTCATAACACATCTGAAAACATCTGAAAGACACTTTTTCTTAAAGGAACTAAAATAATTTAATTCCCATCAACTCTGTAATGTCTTTTGTAAATGAAGGACACCTTGCTTGGCGAGTAAAGACCTGGCGAACAGCGTGTGTGTGTGTGTGTGTGTGTGAACCTGTCCTCAGCGTATGTCAGATCACCGCCATAGAGAGGAGGGTGAGATAGCAGTTCACAGGGTGATGCTGGGTGGATGCTAACAGCCATCTGCTTTGGTCCTGCTGCAAGAGAGACTGCTGAAGAACTGAGCCAAGTTGTAATCAGCCACATCGTTAACATAAGGATTCACGGAGGCATTCGCCATGTACCGGGTGCACTCTTAGAAATAGTGATTGTATTTAGACGTTATTTAGCAGATACTCTTATCCGGTGCAACTTGCAGTTAGTGGATGCATTTTAAGAGAGCTAGGTAAGACAAACGCGGTATCAATCAGTGAATTAGTAATCACCAAAGGTCAATGTTGGAATACAATACAAATAATGAACGATGCGGAGACAGCGCCTTAGCCTAGTCCTGGAGTAAAGTATCAAGATCAGTGGATAATCTCTCATTAATTCCATTGACTGACGAAAGGCAATGCCTGGTATGCATGTACCCACACACACCTGCATGTACACACACACACACACCGACAAACAGGTACACAAACACAAGTGTCAAGCAGTCGGAAAACACCTTCAGCGGTCAGAGACGTTTATTTAGATGGTGCGGTCTCTGAATATCACATGATGTCACCCTGAAGCGGTCAGAGACGGTTATTTAGATGGTGCGGTTTCTGAATATCACATAATGTCACCCTGAAGCGGTCAGAGACGGTTATTTAGATGGTGCGGTCTCTGAATATCACATGATGTCACCCTGAAGCGGTCAGAGACGGTTATTTAGATGGTGCGGTCTCTGAATATCACATGATGTCACCCTGAAGCGGTCAGAGGCGGTTATTTAGATGGTGCGGTCTCTGAATATCACATGATGTCACCCTGAAGCGGTCAGAGACGGTTATTTAGATGGTGCGGTCTCTGAATATCACATGATGTCACCCTGAAGCGGTCAGAGATGGTTATTTAGATGGTGCGGTCTCTGAATATCACATGATGTCACCCTGAAGCGGTCAGAGACGGTTATTTAGATGGTGCGGTCTCTGAATATCACATGATGTCACCCAGAAACGGTCAGAGCCTTTTGCCAAAACAGTGAGTTAAGAGAGTAGGAGACAGGCAGTGGGGAGACTTGATGGAGAACGATAGAGACACACAGCCAACTCCTGTGAGACAAATTCATGTCAATGGATCAATTGAATTAACATACCAGTTATCCAGTGGGACCGGCAGCTATTGCTGGGGTCTTTCGACAGACAGAAGATGTGGCCAGGCAATGGATGCAGGGCGGATGCAGGCTAGAATGGAGCTCCTTGGAGTCCATTACGTTACAGAGACACCGCTACGTCTGTGGTATGTTACTGTGTAACGCTGTGTACTTGTACTCTGTGTTCGCTCTGGTCGGTCTGAGTGTCTGACCTCATGAATCAGGTTGGAAGGTCAACATACGAGTCCACATGCTGCTTGGTTGACTTTATTCCTGCCGCGTCCGGTTGGAGCCGCAGAGGGTCTTGGACTCTTGCTCTGTTTCGTCCAGACCCTCCTTCGGATGGTCGTGGGACAGGCGAAGTGGGTGTCTTTGTCTGTGAGTGTGTGTCCGGATGTGGAGCAGGAGGGGACGGGGATGGTCCATGGATCTCCCATGAGCTGTAGCGTTTGTAGCTGTGCTCTCCGGAGTTCAGCGTGACCTTATTTTATACATTGGATCTGTGTTGATGAACTCTGAGTCACTTATCTAACTCTTTCACGATGGTTTAGTAGCTAGCATGGATTGTGTGTTTGAATCCCACATGGGTTTTCGCTGTCGGTGCCGACAATTATGTAAGATGTGTTCTACTCTCTCTTATCTAATTCATCTTGCATTATCTGGTTGGTTTGAATAGGACACTCACATTACAGGTCCAGATTACCACACAACAACCCACGCAAGCCCACGCACCCCACACAAAACTTACAATGCAACACCACACAACCATCACAACCCACACAACCCACACGACAAAACACTGAGCGGACTGGATGGTTGGAAAACTGTAAATGTAATACTAGTAGTAATAGTTTATGTTGAATTAAAGGTTTCTTCGTGGAGGAAGACAGATTACATACAGTATTTTCCCTCGATTTGAAAAATGCCATGTTGTCGTGCTGAATTTGCATAAATATTTTGGATAAGAACCTTCACACTTTTTCTCTCTCTCCCTCTCTTTCTCCTAACCTCTCCTAATCTCTTTCTTTGTCTTTTATTAATGCCTCTGTCCCATTTTTTTCCCTTAACCGTCAAATCCAATTCCTGTGTGTGAGTGTGTTTCAGTTTATTTTTGTGTATACTTTATTATTTTAAACCCAGTCATACTCTAAGAGAACTCATGCTTTTTAATCTCCAGGTGTCAATTGATCTTCTCTTGGTCTTCTTTCGTCGGTCATCTCTGTGCTGTACGGTACCGTTCTTCTGACCACAGAGGCCAGTGTCTGCATAAACCACCACTCACTACCAGGTAGGCAATGCCACTCAGTTATGTCTGATCACTGTGATTGAATTGTTTACCCTGTTCAACTGTCTCTAATTGGGATTTACAGAGGAGATGGAGGATGGTAGCAATGCACTGAGAGAGAGAGAGCATCAAGTTTTGTGATTCGTTGTCATGAAAAAAAAGTCAGCCAGTAGATCATAAACCCTAAACCTAACCTAACTACACTGAAAAAGGTTAGCATATTCCACTCTAACTTCTTTTTAAGCATTTAGTATTTTTTTTATATTTGCTTTGGCAGTGTTAATATGTTTCCCCCATGTCAACAACACCGATTAAATGAACATTTTATCGAGAGAAGGACATAAAGATATAGAAAAAAAGCGAAATAGAGATATGGACAGGGTGAAAAAGAGATGAATAGAAAGAGAGAGAGAGACATACAGAAACAGAATGACTGTGAAATGGTCTGAAATGGCGACGTGGCTGTGTGTGGGTGGACGTATATGTGAGTGTCTGTTGTCTCCGTAGCCTCCCAAGTGCTGAGAGCCATGCGGGGGAAGAGTGTAGGAGGGAAGAGTTGCTCTACCAAAGAACATGAACACGATGCACGACTGTAAAACCCAAACAATACCAATTACATCATGCACTCTCCAGTTCTTTATTCTAGCTCAGGCAAAGATTGGCATTTCCTGCTAACCTCTGCGCTTGTGTGGGCTGTACAAGCTATGCTCAGGTGCGTGAAGAAGTCTCGAAGCAGTTCCCCGGTGCTCTTACACACACGCACACACACATGCACACGCCTGCTGTAGCAGGGATGGAAGGCAGTCAGTCTTGACGGCCTGCTTCGCTGAGAGACGATGAGAGACAGATTGCACAAGTGAGTGTGTGTGTGTGCGTGCGTGCATGCATGTAAATGGCTATGCAGTCCACTTGTAGTCTGCCAGATAAGAGTTTTGTTTAGATAAATGTGTAAATATGCAAAACGACAGTATTTGATGCGTGGAGAGTTTAATAACGGTTCTGGCATTTATTTGACTCGGTAAGGTTAGTGTTATGGATAGTTTTAAAAAGCAAGGACATTAAAACAATGCCTTTTAACATATCACCTTGCACTGGATTCTTCAACAGCAACAGCACGGCTGCTTCTTTCTCCATAGCAAGATCAAATCCCCTGTTAGGCAACGTTTCAATTGATTTGCTCCATGCTTAATTGGTCCCTATTTAATGTCTCAAGGTCCTGGGTTAATGTTTGATATTGCAATGTAAATTATGTGATAAGCCTGGAGACAAAGAAACATTTTGTTTTCTCTCTCTCTGTCACACACACAAAAACACACACACATGGAGCAGTGACTCAACACCTCTGGCTGGCGATAAGCACACACTGCTGTCAGAGTACACGACTGCTCAGGGGAACTGATCCAAGACCTCACTTGTTCTGAGGTTTAGTATAAACATACTTATACACCTCACATCACACACAGTACGTGCGATGTGGTCTGTGGCGTGAAGCGTTCAACCCTTACATTCATTTGTGCAACTCATAAATTACTTAATTCAGCCCATACATTACTTTGTTCAACTAATACATGACTTTATTCCGTCCATACATTACTTCATTCTGCCTGTACTTTACTTTGTTCAGCCCGTACATTACTTCTTTTAGCCTATACATTACTTAGTGGTGTCTTTTTGGTTATCGCAACATTGGTATTTTCTAATCATTATAGCACATGTAAAATGTTCTACCAAAAGCACCTTTTACGTCAACAATTGTACTCCAAGCAACTCCAAAAAATGTAAGCCCAATAATTTTGAAAAAGATTGGAGCCAGTCAATTCACGCAATTCTAGAATAAGCTGAGCATGCCATTTGTGTCAGAAAAGGTAAATTGGGCCCTGTTGTATTGTGAACAGGCCTTGGCCACTGTTGTATTGTGAACAGGCCATGGCCACTGTTGTATTGTGAACAGGCCTTGGCCACTGTTGTATTGTGAACAGGCCTTGGCCACTGTTGTATTGTGAACAGGCCTTGGCCACTGTTGTATTGTGAACAGGCCATGGCCCCTGTTGTATTGTGAACAGGCCATGGCCACTGTTGTATTGTGAACAGGCCATGGCCCCTGTTGTATTGTGAACAGGCCATGGCCACTGTTATATTGTGAACAGGCCTTGGCCACTGTTGTATTGTGAACAGGCCTTGGCCACTGTTGTATTGTGAACAGGCCTTGGCCACTGTTGTATTGTGAACAGGCCTTGGCCCCTGTTGTATTGTGAACAGGCCTTGGCCACTGTTGTATTGTGAACAGGCCATGGCCCCTGTTGTATTGTGAACAGGCCTTGGCCACTGTTGTATTGTGAACAGGC
>JACXGK010013396.1:0-13474 GCA_016801125.1 Novumbra hubbsi
TGTAGCTCCTTTAGACGGTAGCTCCGTTAGAGTGTAGCTCCTTTAGACTGTAGGTCCTTTAGAGTTGACATAGGGGTCTTGGTGGCCTCCTTGACTAGTGCCCTTCTGGCCAGGATCCTCTGTATTTGAGGACGGCCTGTTTTAGTTTTCACGGTTGCTTACTGGTGATTATTTATTGGTAAATACAAGACCATTTTGTGTTTGTAACTAATCCAAAATATATTGAGTGTTTTTGTCTGTAGATGTGGCAAATGACGTTTCCTACAGATGAATGCATTTGGTGCCAGATATGTAACATCTTACACAAAGTCAAAAATGTTTCACGTAATGAAATCTTTGCGGAACTAATGGGTTATTCCCTGTGAATAAGAGGGCGCTTTGTACCACATTTCTTTGGTTTAAGATAAATGTAATGGTGTGTGACCTTTCGAAGTTTTCACTTTCAATTACTTTTTAACGCGCCTCCATCAGGTCCGTCTGTGTAATTCTTATGACAAGACACATCATCGTGCCAAATTCAGCCTGTGATTTTCTGAGGCATTATGTGTAATCTTTTGGTGTAAAATTGCAGAGAAGGGATGTACAGTTCCCTGATTTCACCCCTCGGGTATCAAACCGGTCCGGCCCGTGTGCAACAACAGCTGCGGTGATCCGCACTTGGCAAGACGGTTCTGGAGCAAATTCATGAACGGGGATGTCAGAGGGCTCAGCTGCGCTCTGTAAACACCAGACACTGTGATCTGCCACAGGGACACTGCACTGCAGGCGATACAGTGACGGTGTAGCCGTAATATGGCTACTGTAAGGGTTCCTCGCCCTGAAGCGGCGCGGCACGATCACGCCGTGTCCCAGTGCACGTGTCGCTGTAGCGGTCGCTCGTGTTCCACCTAGAAATTGCCCGAGGGTGGCTGTCTAAACGCATGCGTTGGGGTTCAACTGTGTGGGAGTGGATGCACTGAAATATCATTGATAGAATGGTCGAGCCCTTGAATGGAATGGAACTACGACTCTATTCTTCAAAATGATATGTCATTAGCCTTACCCGATGGGCACCATCGAGGCAGATAACCTTTGATAACTGCCCCGTGAAGTGCCTTTACTGTGCCTTCTGAAGTTCCTATGGGGTTGGCTAATGCTGTACACCTCTGTTACATTTTCCAGGGAGAAGAGAACGAAACGATCAGAATGTTGTTTTAAAAGTGAAATTATTCATGATTTCTCTTGATACACTGCTTTGCCCAGCCAGGTAAGCCGAAAAATAAAACCATATGTTGTTCAAGCTTCGCTGATTGCATTAATTTAAATTCCACACAGAGAAATGGATACAAATGCGATTGTCACTCCGGAGTACCTTCTGATGAAAAAAATAATCATATTTTGAACGTTAAAGTAGGAGGCATCCATTAAAAGCATTTGTAACATGGTGATAAATGGGGAGATGGTGGTTGCTTCATGAGCTGATCATCAAATATGTCATATGCCTCAGTGGGTTGTGAATATTTAAAAATGGCAGCTCTTTAAAGATTCTTCCTGACAGGACGGTTCTATGGAGTAATAAGCTCAGATAATTGGTGTGTGCTGGCCTAGATTATAAATCACGGATCAATTTGAAACAAAATGGTTTTTAGTATAAATAGTTCTCTATTGTGTTTTACTGGCTGTCACATTTAAACAAATAGAGTCATTTAATAGCAGAAAGATATTGTCCAGGACACTTGTATGCCGGTTTTACATTACGGGTATATCTTTTAAATACACATTTCATCTTCTACACTCTTCTATTACATTGCTGTATACCACCGTCACCTACAATCTATCTGGGGATGGCTTGAGGCATAATCTGTAAATGGGTACATGTCAAAAATGACTCTGATATGGTAATTGTGAAAAGATCAAGTGGGAAAGTGTCAAGGAGTGAGACCTGGACCATGTCTTATGGCATGTCCAGTGTACCGCCACCAACCACAGCACCTCACTGTACAGAATCATGTCCAGTGTAACCGCCACCAACCACAGCATCTCACTGTACAGAGTCATGTCCAGTGTAACCGCCACCAACCACAGCACCTAACTGTACACAGTCATGTCCAGTGTAACCGCTACCAACCACAGCACCTCACTGTACAGAGTCATGTCCAGTGTACCGCCACCAACGACAGCACCTAACTGTACACAGTCATGTCCAGTGTACCGCCACCAACCACAGCACCTCACTGTACAGAATCATGTCCAGTGTAACCGCCACCAACCACAGCACCTCACTGTACAGAGTCATGTCCAGTGTACCGCCACCAACCACAGCACCTCACTGTACAGAGTCATGTCCAGTGTAACCGCCACCAACCACAGCACCTAACTGTACAGAGTCATGTCCAGTGTAACCGCCACCAACCACAGCACCTCACTGTACAGAGTCATGTCCAGTGTAACCGCTACCAACCACAGCACCTCACTGTACACAGTCATGTCCAGTGACGAGTCCCAGAGTGACTGTTGGGGCCTCAGCATGGCTGGGATCCCAGCAGCCCAGGGGACTTTAGAGTCTGACATGAAAGTGGTCTTGGGAGGAACAGTGCTGTGATCCCAGGTCATTTACAGGCTCTCGTGTCTGTGAGATATCTAAGACGAAGGTGGCGAGACCGACATTTCCTCCTCTGGGGAAAACAGGCAAACTCTCTCCTGAACAACGCCTTGTTTAATATTTATTGCACAACTTGGATTAGAGGCCATAGTCTGTTGTTGAGGATGGTCCCCAGGAAGTGCCTGGCTTGTGGAGGCAGTTGGAAATATCCAATGAAGTGACTACAGACTTAACGTCTCTTAGCGGATTTCATGCCCAATCATCTGATGGATTAATAATATTAGGTTACTTTTGGGATAATTTCTGCTCCGCTATGATCCTTTGCTAATGTCCAAGGATTAAAGGAAAATCCAGGTTTTAAACTGACATCTTTTTTCATTTACATTTGAAGTTATTCTTCCTCCACAATAAAATAGATTGGTTTATCCTGTATAATTCCTTCAAAAATCACACAATTGTGTATATATATATAAATTTGAGATTTCCACTTCGAACTACCAGAATAAGGCTAGAGGTTCTGTGATCTTAAGTCCAGTACCAATCAATAAAGGTGCCATTTAGGGAAGAGGGTGCCATATTTAGGAATGTTTAGGAATTATTATTGTTTAGGAATTCTTGCTTTATTTGTTAAGCACCTGTTTATCAGGTTTCAGCAATCACCAGGATATCTGAAATATCCACAAAAGATCCAGTAAAGTTTCCCAAGATACTTTAAGTATTCTGAGATGAAAATCTGTCAAACATGAAGTTTCCTGAGATGAGTAAATACCATTAGATCATTTAAGATCCCGAGATCACTAATTATCTTTATATCAGTGAAGATTCGGACACCACTAACTATCTTTACATCAGTAAAGTACATGAGATCATGGAGTTTTCTGAGATGACTAAAGACAATAGATTGTTATACAGGTTATTTAGCCACTGGCATTAAGCCTATGATATTGCCATTCTACTTTACACAGGATAAACCGCTGACTGAAATGAAAAAATCAAGTCCATCCTTTGATGAACCACTACTGAGTGCAGATGGGAATCCTTCCTTAGGGAAAACAATATTTAAATTGAAGCAAATTTCTAGCCTATGAATTTCCCTGATCCCTCGGATTTCCTTCAAACTATGCAGGCTTACTTCTAACACATCTCACATAGGCGGATTACTAAATTTACCACCATAGTTGGTCCAGAAGATGGCAAAAGATTGAACAGTTCTGTACAATTCACTCAGAATCACCTAGATTTAGGAGCCACGCCAGGGCTATTTTAACTGGAACAAGGCTTGCTACTGCACTGCTGACATGGTCTTGTGAATGACAAGTAACTGGACTTCAGTGGATGGACGCTGTGTGTGCTGGCATTCCAAATGGAGTCCAGTTACTTATGTGAAGTGCACAACTTTTAAACAAAGCCATGTTGTCATTGGCTGACAGTAGAGCACCACAAAGGGAAAAATGCTCATGGTGCCCAATCAAAATGCATAATGCCACTGTGGCCCAATCAAAATGCATAATGCCACTGTGGCCCAATCAAAATGCATAATGCCACTGTGGCCCAATCAAAATGCATAATGCCACTGTGGCCCAATCAAAATGCATAATGCCACTGTGGCCCAATCAAAAGGAATAATGCCACTGTGGACCAATCAAAAGGAATAATGCCACTGTGGCCCAATCAAAAGGAATAATGCCACTGTGGCCCAATCAAAATGCATAATGCCACTGTGGCCCAATCAAAAGGCATAATGCCACTGTGGCCCAATCAAAATGCATAATGCCACTGTGGCCCAATCAAAAGGCATAATGCCACTGTGGCCTGGGACCGGGTTCATGCCCTTCCGTAATGCTGCTCCCGCACTCCTAAGGGTTACAATTTATGACCCTGTGACAAGCCAGTGTGTCTGTTGACATTTGCCTTTGAGTGGTTGCTGTAATTCCCCTGTAAAAACTGGAACCTACTCACCAGTAACCCACTGGCAACGAGAGGCTCTTGAGTTTTCTCTGAACAAAGCTCTGAGTGTTGAGTGTCTTCATTGACATAAAAGACCAGCTGGTCGGCTGAAGGGGGTTGTGTATTGTGAAGAGGTGGCTTGGTCAAACAAATCGCTGCAAATCAGTGACAAATCATTTCTTTCCAGCCACACTGCAAAAAAAAAAAGATTTAGAAACTGTTGTGAATGGGGCTTTCTGGTTTCCTGTGTCTTTGACACCTTGTTGTTGAACGCAACGCTAGGAGGTTGTGTTCTGCTGTGTTTGGGTTGTGTCTCATGTCATCGGCATGCTTTTGTTCGTGCATGCAGTACTGTACGTGCAGCAAGAAGCATTCGTGCAGCAAGAAGCATTTGTGCAGCAAGAAGCATACGTGCAGCAAGAAGCATTCGTGCAGCAAGAAGCATTCGTGCAGCAAGAAGCATTCGTGCAGCAAGAAGCATTCGTGCAGCAAGAAGCTTTGAGATGAGAAGCTGCGTCAAAAACGTCTCCTTCAACTGTCACGATAAGAAGGGCCTCTGTCTGAGTGAACGCTGCTTTATCTTGAGGGAAACCAGCTTTCAGCACTGGCTTGGTGGGTGGGCTTTCATAGGCAGCAGACCCACCCACCCACCCACCCCCCCACCCCACCCCCACCCGCTGCCTGAAGGCTAACATGGACTGTCCCAAGGGGACCCCAGCAGATTAAATATCACCAGGCAAAACCACTCTACCACTTATTCACCCACACACGTCTGAGATAACCGGTATCACAGTCACTGGAGAAGGGGGCCCTCGTATTTAAGCACGGCCACGACTACACCAATCGACCGCAAGCAAGAATTACACTGTTTTTCTTTTGCCCACGCCCCAGACAACGCCGTTTCACACCTAATAAAATGAGATGCACTGATGGTGTTCACATCAGTCTGTAGCATCTATGTTACTGTTTTGACCGGTTTGCAACAGATTCCAGCAGATACTGTAGCGTAAACTGGCATATGTCTATTGTATACATTGAAAGCAGTTACATTTGGGGTTGTTTATCATGCTGTAGTGATAGTGACTGACAGCACATTAATGCCTACATCAATTGTTTCAGAACGGAGGAGCCTGGCCTCTGATGGGGAGTACGAGAACGACCTGGAGGACTCTTTGAAAAGGCAACTGGGAGTCTGCACAGGAGAAGATTGGCAGAAGCTATTAGGAGGAGCGTCCGTGAAAACAACACATCCTGGCAACGCTACATGACAGAATGAGGACCAAATACACCATCTCCCTGGTCTTCATTGTGGCACTTGTCATCATTGAGAAGGAAAACAACATAATATCCAGGTGAGCTTCAGCCCACGTCCGTGATCAACAGCGTTAAGCCCATATTTTGTTGTCATGATCAGACATTTTTATGTGTTTGACAGACATGATCAGACATTTTTAGGTGTTTTATTTTCAATCATCTTGAGCAGTAGCTGCAATGCTTTTACCTTTTTTTGTGTGAACCTACTAAATTAATACAAATGTAAAATATAAACTTGTTGTTTTGTCACTGACTTTATCCGTGTATTTTAGGGTCTCGGATAAGCTCACCCCAAAACAGACCCCCCAGACCCCTTTTGATCAGAGTGACCCCGCCCTGGGCCTGTTGAACCCCAATGGCTCCTCCTTTCTGGGCCAGCAGGACCCAGCATTCAACCTCATGAAGAGACGCCTAGAGAACTACACTGAGAACAGGTCTGTGTGTAGAATGTTTCCAAATTCCCTCACACCTGTTAAATCGCAAAAAACGCTGGCTGAGCAGGAACATTTCTATGAGGCCGTAGCAAAATAATTACCTTCGCAGAGCATCTCGTGCAGGACTCTACAGTCACGATCCCCCCCGGGGCAGTGAAAAGTCAGGTTGGGACAAAACACTGTCCCGACCGGGCCGTGGCAAAAACGAATGTGTTATTAACTTTTGTTGTTCTGTAATCTGGCACATGCAAAAATAACTACCCTGCCGTTGAGTGGAGCAGTGACATGAGGCGTATCTCTCTTGTCTTGTTGTTCAAGAACAAGTGTAGAAAGCAGCGACCACTAACTGTGTGTGGAGTTCCAAAGACAGTCAATGTATACAATATTTAACATGAACCCTTTTGTATATATATTTCTTTTTTCAAACATAGGCCGGGAAACAGGAAGCACATCCTCCTGTTGGCTACCACACGGACAGGCTCCTCCTTCGTTGGCGAGTTCTTCAACCAGCAAGGAGACAACATGTTCTACCTGTTTGAGCCGCTGTGGCACATCGAGAAATATCTGACACTGGAGACTGGCGGGACCAATGCCACGGCCGCTGCCCGGGCTTACCGGGAGGTCCTTCAGGGGCTCCTCCTGTGTGACTTCACCCCCCTGGAGAGCTTCATCGAACCGCCTCCGGTAGACCACGTCACCACAGCCCTGTTCAGGAGGGAGTCAAGCAGCTCCCTCTGTGAGGAGTCCGTCTGTAGTCCGTTCGTCAAAAAGGTGTTTGAGCGTTACCACTGCAGGACCAGGAAGTGCGGGCCCCTCAACCTGACCATGGCGTCCGAGTCTTGCCGACAGAAGGAGCACCGGGCCATCAAGTCCGTCCGCGTGCGTCAGCTGGAGACCCTCAGGCCCCTGGCGGAGGACCCTCGTCTGGACGTCAAGTTCATCCAGCTGGTGAGAGACCCCAGGGCCGTCCTGGCCTCACGCATGGTGGCCTTCCACGCCAAGTACCAGAGCTGGAAGCAGTGGGCCGTGGACGGGGACGTGCCGGTGGACGACGACGAGGTGAGGAAGCTGAAGGGGAACTGCGACAACATTCGGATGTCGGCGGAGGTGGGCCTGAGCCAGCCCACGTGGCTGAGGCGGAGGTACATGCTGGTGCGATACGAGGACATTGCGAGATTCCCTATGAGGAAGGCGGCAGAGATGTACAAGTTCACCGGGATACCATTCACTCCTCAGGTGAAAGACTGGATTCTGAGGAACACCCAGGCTTCCAATGAGGCCAGTGGAGTTTATTCGACACAGAAGAACTCCTCCGAACAGGTTGAGAAATGGAGGTTCAGTATACCCTACAAACTTGCTGAAGTGGTGCAAAGGGTTTGTGGACCAACGCTGAAACTGTTTGGGTACAGGTTTGTGAACAGCGAGGCGATGCTGACAGACAAGTCCATCAGTTTGATTGAAGAAAAGATTTTTCTGCAAGATTTTTCCTAGATATGATTACTTTGATCTTGGAGCTCAGCAAAGTGGACAAAAAGATATGATTATGAAGACATTTTTGTAATTATATTTATTGGGCTGTATTGTACTTAAAATGAATTCATAAGATAATTGATAGAAACCGTAGCTGTCAAATAGACAATGTGTTACATTACAGGATATAGGGACACACGTTTATGTGTATAATTAAATAATTTTTATTGTTTTCCTAAAACGGTTTACAGGGACATAAAGAAAACTTTAATGCTAGTCATACTAACCTGTTTTCCTCCATATCGAATCAAACTTTAAAATCCAAATTTGATTATAATCTTGAGTCCTTGAACAATTATGTTTTCCTGGAAAGGTTTTGTTTTTCTCCAACAAGCCATGAAAACATAGCGTCTGTTTTTGTTCCAATGAAAACTTGAACTTGAATATTCTGTGTGTGCAGAATACTGGCAATGAAATTCAAAAAATATTTTCACGTTGCTTTTTACTAGTTATTTACCATGACAAAGGGGATATTCATTTTGTTAGTTTAATATATTATTTAATATTTGTTGTAAATGAGAGATTCTAGCTTTTGCACATGCTACCTGTGGGAAATAGATATATTTCTCCTGTCTGTCTGAGGGGCACTTTACTGCCAAACCTGGGGGGAAAAAACACATGAAAACATGTTGAATACTTTCGGCGTTTGCTGTAGCCTCCATCTGACGCTATATCAGCAAGGTTGGCGTGTTTGGAATTATTGTCTTGGTTGGGGAGCAACAGGCAGGGTCACCTAGCAACGCTGGAGGGGAATCGTCTGGTGCGTTGCTGTTTGAACCCAGGTCTGTTTCCGGAGCACACAGGCTGACTGCACGAGCAAGTCACTTTGTTGGTGCCTTAGATTAGCTTTTAGCGTTGGGCTGTGGCGGAGGTCGAAGGTAAGTGTATGATTGTCTAATAACAGATGTTCACAGTGCCAGCTCGCATAGTGAACCTGATCTACATTTTAGTCACTGAGCTCTCTGAGTGGCAGCATTGAACACATGCATATCCATTTAATGTTCCCTCCTGGTCCACTGCGAATAGGAGTCGAACCCACCACACTGGGCGGTACCAGTGGTGTACTATTTGGGTATAGACTGTCATTTGGGACACTAGACGGCCATTCCTCCTGCAGCTGGTTTGCAGAATTTTGTGAGGTTTATCATTGGCTATCCGCCTGTGGACACGCCTCCTGGCTGACGATTATAGAGAAGACAACCAATAAAAGACTGGGGGTGTGTTTGAAATGGCACCCTACTACCTATGGGGTGTACTAGCTTTAACCACACAGGTGAGGGTGAAAGTGGTCACAAATGGGTGTCATTTAGTTAGCAGAGTGTGTTTAAATGTGTATGTTTCCCCACCTGTTGTTAAGTTAAATTGTTTTTTTAATTTCCATGGAAATCACAGTGTCTGTGACTGTCATATTGCTGTATAAGTAAACTGAACTGTATGAAGTGTATATTTTGAATGCAATCGTTTCCGTTTTTTTTTGCAGAGTCTTTTGAACTGTTTATGCTTTACTATATGCTTTGCTACACAGAAAAGTATATTAGTTGTTGAGTCTCAAACAAATAATTTCTGATACTTTTGGACAATTTCATAATGTTAAAATGCTAAAAGGCTAGCGTATGGATACAGTCTGGGGAAACTAAATCTTCCTAGAATTTGGATATAGTCTGGGGAAACTAAACCTTCCAAGAGCAAATTTTGTCCAAAGACTACTTACAGCATAAGGACCACAATTTGTTATTCCGGCTATACGTTCCCTTCAGGGCCCAGAGCAATACACTTACAAATTGGCATAAAAAAAAGTGTGTATGATTCTGATTTTACCGTACAATTAATGTCCTCTTATGTTAGCAGTCAACAGTAGCCTACTAATGTAATCACAGCTCATTTTCATTTGTCTATAAAAGAAAGCTAAAGCCGGAGTTTGGTCTTTGAGCACCAGTGAAGTATATTTGGCGTGTGGGGGCTGTGGCACACGTCTATGTAATAATTATGACTCATTCGTTTTATAGAAGGATTTTGACTGATCAAAGCCACTGATTTTTTATTTCTCTTGGGTTCTGCCTCGGAGCATATGCTTGTACTTACACACACACACACACACACACAGATACCAAGGTTGTCTGTCTGTGTGTGTGCTTTCGAAGAAGACGCTAGAAGTGTTGTGGAAGGCAGCTGGCTGGGCTAACAGCATGTTTACTACCGTGCTGGCCTATTTAAGTCTTACCAACCCAGCAATTTCCGCCATCTTTACACATAATGTGGTCAGAGTCATTTTGCCTCCACCTGACCTCGTCTGGCTATATAAACCCATGGAAGGCTGTCTGTTGTCTGGGGCACACAGATTCTGCACTGAGACACACACACGTACACACAAGTTTAATACGTGCCAACACAACAAAACACACACTCACTCTAACCTGTATACCAGGGCTACCCAACCCTGTTCTGGGAGGTTTTCTCTTCAACCCCATTCGTGCCCAACCTGACCAATCTTGTTAATTATTACAATCAGGTGTGCTAAATAGAAAATGAGAGGAAACCTACTGGACAGTAGATCTCCAGGAATTTGGCAACTCTAGGAAGACTGTGATACACACCGTATACATTTTATGTGATAAACGTTTAAGTTTACTTTTTGTAACAAGGTTTTATGGTGCATACACACATCTTTGCCAATGAGTTATTCCCTGTTAAGCTCCCTCATGTCCCGCATGCAAGCAACCACACACACACACACACACACACATTTCCAATGGAATCTGAGATCTGCGTGGTCTTGCGGCAGCTGTAATCAGGGGAACCAGGGCATTGGTGTAGTCTAATGCTACAGCGTGGCTTAATGTGGGGACGTGTTTGGAGTTCGGGAGGGTGGAGTCGGCACTGTATGGTCGGGTGGGGCAAATATAGCATAGAAAGAACCACTTTCAACTGAATTAAAGCTTTCTTCCTCCCTAGATCTTGTTCCAGTAAACTGGGAAGGGCAACGTACCACTCCACCCTCCTCCCGACCCGTTACATGACAGTGGTTCTGATCCAAATCGCACCGTGGCCCGTTCTAAATAAAGGAGCAGCCGTGGCCCACACAGGGAACAAGTCCCAGAGCTGCCACATCCGCTGTTGGAGGGGGTTTCAAATTATTCTAAGCAACTGGTGATGGAGGAGTGTCAGGAGGAGGGGGAGCAGATGATCAATCCATCGGTCTACCCAGCTACACCCCTAAATCATCCATAATCTACACAGCTACACCCATAAATCATCCATAATCTAAACAGCTACAACCTAACATCATCCATAATCTACCCAGCTACACCCTAAAATCATCCATTTAAGGGTGATTTACCCAGATCAGAACATATGTGTCTGGTTTGCGGGAGATTCAAACATTCTAAGCAACTGGTGATGGAGGAGGAGGGGGATTGGATGAACCGAAGGAGGTGGAGGGGCGTGTCACAGTGACCATACTCCAGGGCGTTTGTGCTGCAGGGTTACAAAATGAAGGAGATACTTAGACTTGGATTTAGACTCATGTCTGACAAATTCTTGGGCCACATAAATCTTCGACTTGGATCCATGTTGTTGTAGAGGTAAAAGGTGGGGTTGTCAGTAATAAATAGGGAACCAGAGCAAAAGCCTATAGCTCTATCATACCTTTTCAGTTAAGAGTCCTGTAGTTACATCAAATACTGTTTCCGAATTAATTTAGTAAGAGTCCGTCTGTCACATCAAACACTGTTTCCGACTTCAGTTAGTCCTTGAGTCACATCTAAAACTTTAGACATACAAATAATGAGAGACAGAAATGGAAAACTGTGGTTGTGGTTTCAGTCGCTGATGAATGAGACGCACAGTGACTCCCGCCTCCGACATGGTCCCTTCGTCCAATCAGGTCTCACAGATCAGGACAAATGACACACGATAGAACCATTTACAGACAGTTAGAAAGAGACATGCAGTTAGAGAGAGAGAGTGAAAGAGACAAAGAGTAAGAGAGACAGATAGTTAGAGAGACAGAGAGTAAAAGATAGAGAGTAGTAGAGATACCGAGTTAGAGAGACAGAGTTAGAAAGAGACAGAGTTGGGTAGAGATTAGATGTCTATCTAAAAACAAGTGAACGTAATAGGAGTACAATGCTGCCAGTTAAACGTAGAACAGGAAGCTTATATATATAATATAAAAGCCACTTCTCATGTTCACTGTCTTGCGTGCAGGAATAACTGTAAACCTAAGCCAAACCCTGTCACTGCAGACGCCCTAAAACATATAAATCCTTAAATACTGATTATTTGTTTTACTGTATATTTAAGTGGTTGCTGATCGCTATTTTCTGTCTTTTAGTGCCAAAACATTTGGTGTATATTTTGCTTTGGCCACGAACGGAACAAAAACACAGGGGAGGCGTGACAGTCACATACTAAGCTTAATTCCTCTACGGAGGACAGGACAGAAAGAAAAACTATAAGAAAAGCTATGGAATCTTTTATTGACATCTCACGACTTTGGGACACTGGGTGACATGGAAGTGCATGAAAAACAAAATCCCCTTGGCCAACAATGTCTTCATCCACTGTTTGGTTCATCGTTCAGCTAGTCAGCACTAGTTCAACGAGCTGTCAGACCGCAGTATTCTAAATACAGTGATGTGTTCTGGTTGACGCTTGGCCTTTCTCATCCTCAAGCAAGACTGGCGGGTTCCACGGGTTCGTACTAGATCCAACGGGTTTCGTACTAGATCCAACGGGTTCATACTAGATCCCACGGCAAGAGTGTCGTGTCATGAAGTGCATCACAGGGGATTTCCCATCATATCCCATCATGCCTTATTTCTCTCTTCTCAGTTCTTGTTTACACATGTGCTCTGTCAGTGAACATCAATCAGTCTGAGGTGGTTCTCGGCATCTATGTTTAAATCCTAGCCACCCGCAACACTTCAGACGGATAATTAATTCAGGCTTTGTTGGATCATGTTTCAACACCTGCACCGTAACACCTCAAATGGGTCGCTACCTGGTAATGTTGTTGCTGTTCCCTGTTTAGACAGTCTCCTTGGTTGGAAAAGAACAAAATGGGTGTCTTAAGTTTTATAACACTAACACAAGGATTTCTTAAGTGCAGGAAGTGGAAAAAACCAAGATGGCATCGTGTTCAGGCAATGAAAAACATCACAGTGCACTTATGATAAATATTTGTACCTCGTTGTAGGAATACTGATCTAGGATGAGGTCACACCTGTCCATAAGATTTTCATTCAATATGATTTAAAAGTTGTAAAAAACATTAACACAGACCAGAACATATGTGTCTGAGTTCTGAGACTCTGTGAGTCAATCACACTGTATCCTGTTACGGAGAAATGTCACTTAACCCCAAGACCCCAAGAACACATCATCCGTTTTCTCAGTCAGCGATGTGTTCCTGAAAACAAATATCCCAAGGAGGCTCTACCTGCCTGTAGAAGGCTGTGACTATTAGGACTAGCCTTAGTCCAGTGTAATAGGCAGTAACTATTAGGACTAGCCTTAGTCCAGTGTAATAGGCAGTAACTATTAGGACTAGCCTTAGTCCAGTGTAATAGGCAGTAACTATTAGGACTAGCCTTAGTCCAGTGTAATAGGCAGTAACTATTAGGACTAGCCTTAGTCCAGTGTAATAGGCTGTAACTATTAGGACTAG
>JACXGK010013397.1:0-13055 GCA_016801125.1 Novumbra hubbsi
AGGTAAGAGACAGACAGGTAGACAGAGAGAACAGAAAGGGATGATAGAGAGGTAAGAGACAGACAGGTAGACAGAGAGAACAGAAAGGGATGATAGAGAGGTAAGAGACAGACAGGTAGACAGAGAGAACAGAAAGGGATGATAGAGAGGTAAGAGACAGACAGGTAGACAGAGAGAACAGAAAGGGATGATAGAGAGGGTAAACCGGTGTGGGGGAGAAGAGAGAAGGGCTGCTGACACCCAGCGTCTCCAGGGGCCTTGGCTGCTGTAAGCTGGATATTAAGACACAAATTGCATTCAGGCGGGTCACGGCATGTCAGATGATATTAGACGCCCGCCGTGAGGAAAACAACAAATCCCATCAGCCCGCTCTGTGAGAAAATAATATTTTCATTTTCGACCCCTTTATTGAATGGAAAGTTTGGGGAATACGTCTCTATAGGAGCTTGTGAATTTTACACCCCTCAACAAAAGGTCGCAATCATGGCCGACTGTACCCTTCGCTGCGCCCAGATTTCATTTTCACCTCAGCAGATGGAAAAAGAAGCCGCCTGCGCCAGGTTCCTCACTCCCCTCCCGCACCTGTTTATGGGGATGTTGTGTGTTTCTTTGTGTGCGCTTGTGCCCTAGAGTGTGTGTGTCTGTGTGTGTTACGGTAGCACCAGACGCCTCCTTCCCGGGCCCACCATCGCCACACCCTGCATCCCACACGGGGCTCCCGTATCCAGGCCGCGCCACCTGACCTTCACGGTAATTGACTGGCGATATTGACGTAATGGCACAGGTCTGATGGTGATTTATTAAAAGCTTGAGCCCTTCTCCCAGGCCCGGTGCCAGTGGCTCCCCGCGCACGGCCCATCGCCGGCCATTAGTAGAACCATCCATACCGGGGCGGCACAACAAAGAAGGAAACAAATGAACGGGGAGGGTCTCAGCGGGCTTCAGCGGAGCTGCATAGCAAACAGCACGGCTGGTGGTGTGTATAAACAGAAAGGGAGGAAGAAAGAGAGAAGGGGGAGAGAGAAAGAGAGGGGGGATGGGGAGAGAGAGGTTGCCAGCACAACCACAAAATGAACCTCAGACAGTCTCAGGAGGGTAAAGGCTGACTAACAATGAGGAACAAGGGCGACTCTCCAACCTGGCAACCCACACAGCCGTCATTAGGGAACACCACCGCTCACTCGCCCATTTGGTCGCTACAAACATCAGGCACAAGTTTTAGTGGCTGGAGGTTGAAACGTCTTTCATCTCTTTCCAAAGACGATGTTTCATGCGGGCCAAACCTTGACGTTCGTGCTGCAGTGGACCGGATCCTATTAAACCCCCTTAGAGGTTTAATAACAGAGGTTACATGTCTTTAATATGACAAAAACTGTAATTACTGCCTACAGGAATAGATGTTAGTGAAGCAAAAGAAAATCTGTTTAAACATAGTCAATTCAAAAGCCAGGTGTATCCACATTTTAAAAACTCCTTAAAATGTTTTTGGGGGAGGTTTTACCTAAATTATTTCAGGATGTCCAATTTCTAATAACAACCTGGTCATAACTAGGTTGGTGAAGGTCAAGGCATGTGCTCCAGAGCACATCACGCAGTCATTCTGCTGGTTCTCACACTTGACCGGGAACCATCTCCTCATACGTTAGCACCGGCAAAATGTCCCCACGTTCCTGCAGGCGCGTCGGCCCATGTAGCGCTATGCTAGCTGGGAAGGCGGATACAGAGCTGCAGGACTTAGCGGTGCACGTGATTATTAACGGAATCCGGAGCGACTGAGCAAAAGCCAGCATAGCCAACCTCTCCCGGAGAACCAGAGATGGTGTCCCTCCCCCCCTCCCCCCACGAAGGAAGAAGTGACCGTTACCTGGCAGCAGAATGGCCCCACGCTCCGTGTTTGTCCGTCAGGATGTTGACAATCTTCTGGATGAGCTGAGAGGCCGTGACGTGGTCACGGTACTTGGCCGCCCGGATCAGGTGGTCACACATCTTCTCCTCGTCGCGCTTCTCAGCGGAGTACTGGGCACAATGGGACTGGGGAGAGGAAACACAACCACACCAGCGTCAGGGTCAAACAGAGTCACAGATCAGTAACGTGATGGTTTTAAATCAAGCATGTCATCACCTAGGAAAACCTGAGGTGAGAGGACAATACTGGCGGGAATGTGCATCGTGAAACGGACAAAAAGGGCTTAGCTGTATAAAGAAATGCTACCAGGAGCACTGAGTGAAACCAAATTAAAATGTGGGGTCATTCTCTTGCCCAGACGTCATGTTGATGAATAACTCTGGACATTACAGTTGCTAATGCCTCCGGGGTTTTCAATCTGTCTGAATGTGTTATCAGAAAAGGCCTTTGAACCAAAGAGTAGATGGTAGAGACACGAGCACCAAATCCCAGACAGAATAATTTTCCGGTTCTACTGAAAAAAACCCAAGTAAAATTGCAAAACAAATTTATTGACCTTTTCAAATATTCTAAAAAAAAATTGTTAGACGAAGAAGTGTAAAGAACAAAAAGAAAATCTGGAGTTGTTTTGCTTTCTTATATAAATGAAAATACAAAAAGGATAAAAAAAAGTATTTTCATTCTAAATGTATGTTTATCAGACGGTTACAAACCAGTGACTAACCTACCTTGCCAATAGTTCCCAACCAGTAACCAAAATACCTCACCAGTTGTTCCAAGCCAGTAACCAGAATAAAGTGCTATATAATGGGACTTCCTCCCCAATCCAAGAGGCTACCTTTCATATCTGACAGGAAATCTATAGGCATAAATTAAATTAGAGGCTATTCCGGAAGGGCTATAGGAGCCTAATTATCAATCTATGTCTCTTTGAGGGACATCAGCGTGGTCCTTGACCTTACGGTGCGCGTGGTGACCTTCCATTCCACCAGGACACACGCCCAGGACCCCGCTACGCCACGGCCCATCCAGCCCCGCCTCACCTGGGCCTCTTGTGTTACCGATCGGCACGGCCGCGGTTCAAACGCATCACATCCACACTTTTCATGTCAAATCACGGCCGTGTTTACACGTTGGGCGGGGCGGGACTGCAAGAAGTATCCCTCCCCTCTGAAATAACAAGCAAACACCTGAACGCGTCGCCCCTCCCCCCCGGTTTAACACGCCCAAATTGGCGTTAACAACCGGAGGGGTCCCACTCCATTCAGGACCAAGGTCGCATCCACCCACTCGCCAGCTTCAGAAAGGAGGAAGTGGGGTGAGCTCAGAGACCCAAAAGGCACGGGACTGTAGGCTAGAAAGAAAACAAGAGAGAAACAGGGGAGGGCGAGGGGGGACAGACGGGGAGGGCGAGGGGGGAGTAAGGGGGAGAGCAGGGGACGCAGGGAGCTCTGCGCGTGTGGATGGCGTGGCGTGACACCTGATAGGTTGAGACAGTGTAATCACGGTCGGCTCCTACCATTACATGGGCTGGCAAACCGGGTCTCAGGCTGACGGGCGTTTGGCGGCTCGGCGCTCGATGAGACGGGCCGATAATGGGCACTAATCCTGGAAATTACACGGGTCGTGTCTCCCACAATTCACGCCGAGTTCAAGGAAATAACCAGAGACGTGTCGCCGCCCGTTTAGGAGGAGGAGACATTTGGAACAGCTGACTGAGGGCAGCGTGGAAACAGCTTGGGCCGCGGCTAAATTATCGCCTCAGAATAATATGACAAGACAACATGAATACAGCCGCTCTCTCACACACACACACAGGCATTCCAGCACATTCCCTTACGCACAAATAAAATCACTTATATACACAAGTGCGATCCACAAAACCTGGACCAGATGGCACCAGAATAAAACGGCGTCCTCCCTCTCCAAGTGCTGCAGCGTGTGTCAGAGGTGGCCCTGGGGCAGCACCCGAGGGGTTAAACCGCGTGATGAGAGTCTGGGTAGAGCCTCGCCGAAGGCCTCATCACCAGACGTAAAGCCTGTGTTTATCAGGAAGACGGAGTGACGGAGAAAAGGACCTTTTCACGTTTCCCGGGACACACTGTCACTGCCTTCAGAGCATCTACTACGGGACACTGTCGCATCGCAGAGGGTCCTCCAGGTTCCGCAAGAGAAACCGACAACTCACACGCACACACACACACACACACGTGTGGATCTTAGTAAGGCAATGCTTGATCTGCACTCTGCCTTGACATTGCATGCTGCCATTAGAGGGGCTGGAGACGCACTGAAGGGTCGGCTTTCGCCTCCTTGTCTCACGCTCCTTGTCCAATTTCTCCCGTCCCCCGACAAGCCATCCCAGAGGGTTTCAGACGGTTTCAGACGGGAAAACTGTCCAACTGGGACGGACGGAACGGCGTGGTGTCCTTGTCATGCACCGAGAGGGGATTCAAATATTCCCACAAATTAGAAACTCCTCGTGGAGCGATGAGATGGGAGGTCTGGGAGGAGGGACGGGTGGAGTGGAGAAGGTAGAGACAGAAGACACGGAACCAATTGGTTTTCCGAAAAAGATTCCCCCGTCTGTTTGATCCCTCGTCCTGGCGTCAGAAGATTGCTCCATAAAACACTGGGAAGAAATTCAGACAAAGGGCCCTGGGGGAGGGGGGAGCGGTAGCGGGGGAGGGGGGGGTAGAAAAATGAAGGCTAAGTAGTACAATGGCAAACAGAAGTCACAGAATGCCGACGTCTGACAGCCACTCCGATTGGGAAATGATGCCCCTGTCACACGGCAACCTGCGTGGTATTGATGTCTCCCCGCTCCAGCCGAGGGAAGAAGAGTCTGGCCCAGCCAAACCGACACCGGAGGCGTGCATCGGCGCGATAGCGGCCATCAAGGTTAACGCAGGCACAACACTCAAAGTATCTCCGGTCTCTCCCCTCTGGTCTCTCCCCTCCGGTCTCTCCCATCAGGTCCCACCCCTCCAGGTCCCTCCCCTCAGGTCTCTGATCGCCAGGACAATGCTTAGCTGGACTTAATGTCCCCTTCCAGCGGCTCCCCTCTCCCCCTTCCTCCAGCCCTCCATCAGGAGCATCTAGCCCAGCTCCGGTAGGTCTCTACCATTAGTCTGAGCCGAGCTGAGGTTCCATCCACACTGAATCCAAAAGCACACCAAGGTCACGCCAGCGTGTGAGAAATCAGGCACTAACGGCCTTATCCGCCGTGAAAAATAGTCAAATGAAACCCGGAGCGCCACAGATGAAAAATAACAGGCGCCAGAACACTGGTTATCACTGGGCTAGGTGTGTCACAGTACAGAGTAATGATTCCACAGAGGGTGGAAGGCCATGCAAATGAAACGAGGCCATATGCTTTATCCTTTTATTATTGTTCTTCAAGCGTTTCACTGAACAGCAGGTGTGCATCTGCAATAAGTAGGTATTAAGCTGTACTTGCGTCGTTTAAGTGAAGAGCTTGGCACGGACAATTCCCTAGCAGGTTGGGGGGACTGTTGGGCCTATAGTAAACACACCACATTTACAGAGAACTTGATGCATGCTGAGCGGCAATCCATCCAAACTGGGAACCCCACCAGTCAAAACGGTGTGATTGTGCCTCAGATGGGGTCATCTTCCCAGGTTTCTTTCCTGCCTTTGTTGTGGTGTAATAAAATAAAATAAAGACCCTGCTGTTTTCTTGTTAAAAGAAGGGTGCACAAATAATTTGGAGAAAACGTATAGAATTTATGAATATTTATTTTTAAGAGTCTGAGTGCCAGCTCCACTCACATACAGGGCCAGGGTGAAATAAAGGTCCCTTTGTATTCCTGCTATGGCTCCACGTCCCCTGTTAGCCGATGATTAGAACTGTAAAGTAAAATACACAAATGTATATGTATTGTATAAAACCTAAATGTTGTATTTTTACTTAACTATAGGATATAGTTGTCTCATACTTTAAGTAAGTAAGATCAAGCTGATAGAAAAGAAGTGAGTTTACAGTTAGGTGGTAGAGCACTTCAAAGGCCTTGGTCCTCTCATCTGTGCTCGCCCCTCCTGCTCGCCCCACAGCTTTTCAGTAGAGTTCAGGTCAGGATCTCAAGGACTGCTTTAAATCATTGCACCGTTAAAATATCAGATAAATTACCAGTTTTAGGCCTTCCTCTTCCCCTAGGAGAGGCAGATTGGGCCCCTATTCAACACAATTATCCATCGTCAGGATTTCTTGACCAAGTCCTCAGTAAAAACCCAATCAATAAAAGTTGGTCTCCGTATAGTGTGGCATAACACCGTAGACAAAGCAGAGTATCGCTACAGTGGGAAATAACAGGAGGCGCTCATATATCTGCTGTTCACAGCTCTGGGTCAGCTGGGCAAAGATGATGTGAGGAGCGGTTCAAGAAGCGTCACCTAGGGACTTAATTACAGAGTTGTGGAGATGGAGAGACAGAGCCAGATAGAGAGGAACAGATAATTGTGTGTGTGTGTGTGTGTGTGTGTGAGCCTCTCCAATTCTCCCAGCTCAGATTTCTGTCACAGCCTCATCTTCCCTCCGCCCTACTTCACCACCCCCAGAGAGAAGAGAAGTGCTGGGTCCGGCCCCTGGCACTTTCGGGTTGACTGAAGCAGCGGTCACGACCACACATGACCGTTTCATAATAGCGCATGTAAACCAACCCGCTAGAGCACAAAGGAATCCCACTATGTCTAACATCAGACAGCACGCCCCCCCCAGTCCGGCAACGCCTCCTGACAGCAAGGCAGACCGACAGCTGACAGCCATCCGGTGGAGTGAGCATCGCGCCGTGCCGATGGGCTGGTAAACAGGCTGTCAGGAACTGCCACCTGAGGTTTGTGCCCGCCTGCGGTCAGAGCAGGGTCAGAGGTGGCACAGGAGATTGGGGTCACAACCGCATCGGGCCCTTTTGAAAATTGAAGTGGTTTGTGGTGGAATCCTCTCAGACCAAAACGGTTGGCTTAGGTAGCTGCGAAGCTACACCCATTGTGGAGCCGGCACATGGTGACGGGCTATATGCCACAGTAGAGTCCCTCACACCACGTCTCAACCCAGTGTCGGTAAAGGCTGTCAGTGCAGTCCCTCACACCACGTTTCAGCCCATAGTCGGTAAAGGCTGTCAGTACAGTCCCTCACACCACGTTTCAGACCAGAGTCGGTAAAGGCTGTCAGTACAGTTCTTCACACCACGTTTCATCCCAGTGTCGGTAAAGGCTGTCAGTACAGTCCCTCACACCACGTTTCAGCCCATAGTCAGTAAAGGCTGTCAGTACAGTCCCTCACACCACGTTTCAGCCCATAGTCAGTAAAGGCTGTCAGTACAGTCCCTCACACCACGTTTCAGCCCAGAGTCGGTAAAGGCTGTCAGTACAGTTCTTCACAACACGTTTCATCCCAGAGTCGGTAAAGGCTGTCAGTCGGTTGTCTTTCCTTAGGGAAGAAAGAAAACAAAAAGGCCATTCGTTCTTCAATCGCTTCATGTGAAAAGTATACGACGTTGCGCTCCCTTTAATAGAGACTCTGGGTTGTGTGAAGTGCCTCCCCCCCCTCCCCGTGTGTCTGCATGAGGAGGGGGGGGGGGCTAACCTTCCTGTCAGGATAAACTATAATGAGCATCAGCTCAATGTTAATGTCATTAACTCTGAGGGGGGAGTACAGGGATCGCCTTACACGCCCGGTCAGGGGGAGGGGGGCAGTGACACTAAGTCACTAATTACGGAGACATCACTAGCTGGATGGCCCGCTCCCACCGCATCTACAGAGACAGTCAATTCAATTAGTCCTATATTGCTGTGGCTGCGGGTGAATAGAAGAAAGAGAGAGGAAGAAAGGGAGAAGGACGGAGGGATACGGGAGGAGCATAGAGGGTCCTCCACCAGACCTGATCAGCCCCACGCCAACTCTCTCATTTCCTTAATCAAAGGCTTGGAGGGGGGGGGAGAAAATGGTTGATCTCTCCCACTTTCCTCTCTCTGAGTGGCCCCTCCCACCCACCCTCACCTAGGTATGGGAGTGTCATATTGTATAGGGGGGGGCAATGGATCTGCAGATCTCTTCCACATTAAGGATCCTATTAGATAGAGAACACTAAAAGGTAATTGGATTTCCCCCTCAAGTTATCTTCATCTCTGTCACCCTCAACCCACTATAATAACTTACTCTGCGGGACACAGATAACTCAATTCAGAGCGAGGGGTGAGGGGTGAGACGGGGATGAAGGAAGGGACAGAGAGTGAGGACGGGAGGGAACAGAGGAAGAGGAAGAAAGAGTGGTGAGGACAGAGAGATAGCGAGAACATGTGTTTCAGGTCTACAAAACTAGCAGTGCTTAAATCACATGGCCCCTATATCACGTCTTTGCTGTGGCTGTGAACTCTGACAGGGAGCAAACATACATTTATTTTTATCTATTTAATAATTCACTCTCCTGGTGGCTACCTATCCTTTGCCGTGTCCAGCTGGGTCTATAGTTGTGCAATAGTACTCCTAAAGGACCCAGCCCAGGGTATGGTATCGACTCCTAAAGGACCCAACCTGAGGTACTGTATCTACTCCTAAAGGACCCGGCCCAGGGTACTGTATCTACTCCTAAAGGACCTAACAGAGTGTACTACATCCCCTCCTAAAGGACCCAACCCAGGGTACTGTATCTACTCCTAAAGGACCCAGCCCAGGGTACGGTATCGACTCCTAAAGGACCCAACCTGAGGTACTGCATCTACTCCTAAAGGACCCGGCCCAGGGTACTGTATCTACTCCTAAAGGACCTAACAGAGTGTACTACATCCCCTCCTAAAGGACCCAACCCAGGGTACTGTATCTATTCCTAAAGGGACCCGGCCCAGGGTACTGTATCTACTCCTAAAGGACCCGGCCCAGGGTACTGTATCTACTCCTAAAGGACCCGGCCCAGGGTACTGTATCTTCCAGGGGATCATATCTATGGATAAAGAACTCGGTACAGGGGTTTGTATCTACTGATATAACCCATTCAAGAGGATCATATCTTCTGATAAAGAACTCAGTCCAGGGGGTATGCGGCTGCAATCTTTTGCAAATTAAAGGCATATTCAATTCAACCATTTTCTGGAATCACAATAAAAAACTTTTCACTTAATGACTCTCCAAACATAATACAGCAACCACTGTGTTATGGCCGCATGTGTTTAGGCTTTGTTTAGGCCAACAATGTCCCTGTATTTTGATAACTGCCTTCAAAATCTGTAGGACAAGGCACCTTTGATCAATAACTTTGCCTATATTTATATGTTGACAAAGGCCAACTTGTCCGGAGGAGATTTTAAAACACAGAAGCGAGGCAAGCCAAAACAAAACACAGGCATTTTTAAAAGAGCAGCAATAAATTCCCGTTGGAAGAAAAGTATTGTGGAACAGCGCAAAGGGCCACACTCAAGATTGGCCAAAAGGTTTTTGAGACAGTATGGGGGTTGATTTCGACCAATTCAAGCCAGCTTCCCGGACAGTGTTCCCACTCTGTCTGACAGTTGTTTCATTCAATATGTAATGAATTCAAACAATACGTAGACAAAAACCCACAACTAAAAGCTGACAATCTACACTTCAATTGGAAAACAACAGCCTGATTTCAAATCCAAGCCTTTAGAGAACAAGAAAACCTCTTTAGTGCCCCGCAACTTGTAGATGGCCAGTAGATGCTGGACATTGAGGACAGTAATCCAAACCATAAACCCAAATAAAAAAAACACAGGTTAGTGCAGTGACAGGGCCTCCTCCAAGTTCTCTCCTGAAATACATTAAAAAACAAGAATGAAAGCCAAAAAGTTTCAATTTCTGTCATTCGCCAAGAAAAACACCAGAGAAGCAAAGGAATGAACACTGACTTAAGGAAGAAAAGGAAAATGATTTACCCCCCGAGGGATTGTTTCACTGTGGGCTGTTATTTTTTTGTAGTGGCGGTTCAAAATGAAACCATGACACTGGGCTCAATCCAGAGCCGGTATGGAGGAAAATCAATACCGCAATATCAGTGGTTGCACTTATCAGGGCCTCACTTCTTTCAGAGGTCACAGAGGACAAGCTACATTTAAGTGTGGAATTCAATTGTGAAACATAGTTTTGGGCCGGGCCACGCTGGGTATCTGATTAAAGTTGATTGGGTAAAGGTGTGGGAGTGATTGGAGGGGTTTTATTTTCACCAACGCAACAATGACTTGTTAACAAATAGCGGCAGTAAACGTTAGCCATGGCGGTGAGTGAGCGTCTAGTTAAAGTTGATTGGGTTTTTCAGGGGGTGAAGGGCTGCGAGTAGCGATACAGGCTGAGAATCACAACTGAATGACTTCTGCAAATTAAACACAAAAATCAATGGTGTGTACCAAAAAAGAAAGATATAATACCTTAAACCATCGGGGGAAGCATGTGTGGGAGAAATCACCCCAATCTACAAGACAACAATGTGATCTGTACATACCACACAATAGCATTTCAGCATGAAAAAAACATCTCCCTTTTCATTTCTTTAACTGCAGTATCACCAGACACAACCAGGAAAAAGGCTATAAAATAATCCAGTAAAAGAAAACAAAGGTGTCCTAGGCTACATTTGAGAAATGTCAGGCGCGTCCTCATTTTGTAACTCAATAATACCATCCAATCCTCATTCTATATCTTAATGATACCATCTAATCTTCATTCTGTAACTTAATGATACTATCCAATCTTCCTTCGGTAACTCAATGATACCCTCCAATATTCCTTCGGTAACTCAATGATACCATCCAATATTTATTTCGGTAACTCAATGATACCATCCAATATTTATTCGGTAACTCAATGATACCATCCAATATTCCTTCGGTAACTCAATGATACTATCCTATCTTCCTTTGGTAACTTAATGATACCATCCAATTTTCCTTCGGTAACTCAAAGATACCATTCAATCTGCATTTGGTAACTCAATGATACCATCCAATCTGCATTCAGTAACTCAATAATATCTTCCTACCTTCCAATCTATATTCATTAACTCAATAATACCATCCATACTCATTATGTAACTTAATGACACCATCCATACTCATTCTTTAACTCAACATTAACATCCAACCATCTTGCTGTGGCTCAATGTTGACAACCAATCCTCATTCTGTTACGGAACGTTAACGCTAATCCAGATTCTGTGGAAGGAAACATGATGCACGCAACAGACACTCACAGAAGCATGCAGAAGTGCTCGCACACACACACTATCGTATGCCAGTTTGTACAACAACATTAAGAACCAGAGCAGACATTACGTTTAGGCAGTAACTAGGCCATAATGTATGACGGGAGAGAAGTGAAGGAGAGAACAGGGAGGACTTGTCATCCTCTTCACATCAGGATCACATCTAAGGGTGTTTCCTGCACACCGCCTCAGTCCCAGAGGGGCACAGATGAGAGGATGATGGGGACTAGTGATGCAGACAGGAACATGGACTAGAGTACAGGAGCCAATTAGATAGATTTGGAGAGTTACTGTAGGGGCAATCCCAGGAGTGCGAGAAAGAGAGAGAGAAAGAGAGAGAGAGAGAGATAGTGTGTGCATGTGACACACACACACACACACACACACACACCCCCGGGCTAGGCTAAAAAAACAAACGATAAACAAACCCTCGTGCGTTTGAGGGGAGAACTCAGGGGTTGATAGGGACACGGACTCAGACAGGACTTCTGCTCATTAGCGCTGTGAAAACGGCACGAGAGGCCCATCTGTGAGCCCGGTGCCGAAAGGGTCTGTGAGCCCGGTGCCAAAAGGGTCTGTGAGCCCGGTGCCAAAAGGGTCTGTGAGCCCGGTGCCGAAAGGGTCTGTGAGCCCGGTGCCGAACAGCCCACATCCTTCCTATTCTCCTCCTCACCCCCTCTCTACACCTCTGACACACCTCACCAAGCCGCAGACACACCCCCCTCACCCTCTGGGTGCCTGTCACGCGTCACCGGTCGGCAATAAACGCACATTCTGCCCGACGCTCCGCTAATGATGATTGGGTGACGGGTGTTTCCAGCCACCCCCCCATCCACATGAGTGACAGGGCGGGGAGGGTGTGAGGAGGTTTACTGGGTCCTCTGCGGTTGCCAAGCCAACAGACGTCACAGGCTAGACTCTAGGACACACCCCAGTAGTAGCAGCCTGTCACTTATCACCAGCCGGACCATGGCACTCTGAAGCCACATCAACATTATTATGAGAACTTGAAAGTGTTATGATAACCATAATGACACGATAATGTCCAGAACACATGTGGCTGTGAGAAATACACTGAAAGAAAACAACAGTAATAAAATACTATCCTGGTTATGACTTAATGGGGGAAATTAATTATTTCTGAAGTAAAATGTTTATGCAACTCCAACTTAAGAAATTCCAGCCTGCAGACACAGTTTCATACCTCAATTCACAACGCGCACACACACCAGAACTGGCTTGGTAGAGGGAGATGCCCACATAATACACTACTTTTTAAGGAGACCCGCTGTGTGGACGGAGTGGCGCACTGCCTTTCTGAAGGCCACAGGGCACCATTTGGGACACACTTCAGGAAACCAGGCCATAGAACAAGCCTCCGCTTTCCTCTCCTCTCCTTTAACACATTGCTTTAAAGACTCATGGGGGCTCCCCCACCCCACTCCCCCTTCTGTACGAGAGAGACCCTTCCTTGAACCTTAAAGAAAGCATAACATTTTACAACCGCGCCGAGGGGGCGAGTGGGAGATCAGCGAGGATGGACAAACGGGTGGGGGGGGGGGGGGGGGTCCTTCAGGCCAGGACCTCTCCGGGGCTGTCTTCGGGTTTTAGTACAGCCAGGGTCCCAGGATGGGGATGGGGGGGTATTTGGACGCCGTATTCCTGTCACCGTGGAGATACACTGGCCACGGCGGGCCAAACAGACAGGCTCTCAGCAGGCCAGGAAGTGAGTCAATGGTGAGGAAGTGGATAGGAGAGGAGGATGGAGGAAGAGACCTGCCCTGAGGTCTGTTGGAAGGGGAGAGAGACCTGCCCTGAGGTCTGTTGGAAGGGGAGAGAGACCTGCCCTGAGGTCTGTTGGAAGGGGAGAGAGACCTGCCCTGAGGTCTGTTGGAAGGGGAGAGAGACCTGCCCTGAGG
>JACXGK010013398.1:0-12961 GCA_016801125.1 Novumbra hubbsi
ACCAGGACACCATAATACCAGGACACCATAACACCAGGACACCATAATACCAGGACACCGAAACACCAGGACACCATAATACCAGGACACCAGGACACCATAATACCAGGACACCATAACACCAGGACACCATAATACCAGGACACCATAACACCAGGACACCATAACACCAGGACACCATAATACCAGGACACCATAACACCAGGACACCATAATACCAGGACACCATAACACCTGGATACCATAATACCAAGACACCATAACACCTGTATACCATAATACCAGGATACCATAACACCAGGATACCATAATACCAGGATACCAGCACACCAAGAAACCAGGATGCCATGACACCAAACAACCAAACATATTTGTACTTTAAACAAAAAGGTTCCAAACAAACCGAAACAAAACATAGCTGACGCACAGACCTGGCAGAGCGTTAGCAGTGAATATACCCAGCGTCTGGTGACAATAACATCTTTATTGTATATTATATTCATTTGTCCAAATAAAATTGGGCACACTAAACTGGAATGGCAAAATATACTTTTAAAGGATCCGTGTAGTCAATTCATTGTTTCAAATGTAAAGTGTTGAAATATATTCATCTTGTTCCCCTACGTGTCTCTTAGACAGGACGGCTGGCTCCTGTATGGCCTGGCCTCCTTCATTACCCGGCAGACGATCCTCAATGGGAGGTTTTGTTGTCATTATTGGAGCCTGAGGAGAAATAGGAGGGTTGGCATCTTTTCGAGACAGCTTTGACCATGGTGCTACTTGAGTGTTTCTTGGATGTCAGAGGGAGTTGCTACTGAGGGTAATTAATCATGAATAAGCCTCTGTTTATCTCCCTGGTATGGTGATGATTCAATTGAGACTACAAACCCACCGTGATTCCTGTGTGTGACACAGGAAACACTGTTGGACTTCTCTCCCTGGGAGATGATATGCTGCTGAATGTCCAGTTAGTGCATCAAATGCACAAATACAAACAAAGGGGTGTTCATGCAAACACAATGAGTCACAGTTCACGGGGAAGTGAATAAATGTGGGAAGATCGGTCCTGTGAATTTTAGCAGCAGTCGAGTCCAGCAATAAATTACACCAGTGTCCTTCATGGGGGGGGTCATTGTCATCTCATCGAACGGCTCCAAAATAGACCCCAGACAAGCCATATAAGATCTGTAACTGTAAGTGGACAGTTTGTATACAAAACAAAATCCAACAACGTGCTGTTATGAGTTCAGATTGGTGACTCTGAACATTTTCACTTGGCTTGTCCCTTATCGGTGAAGGCTAGAAGTACCCTGCAAGACTGTGTCAACGTGGATCAACTAAGACTGACACAAAGCAAAGCAAACCGTTGGAGCTGGAATTCTTAAAATCGCAACAAGGGGCATTTGCGGGTAAACATGGTGGCCTGGTAGTCCTGCGGCCTTGACAACAGCCCACAGACACCGCCGATTTAGATGATGATGGTCCTGATGAGCACTGAGACATTACAGCAATACGGCAAACAATATTTAGAAGTGACACGTGCGGTAAAGGCACCAACAAACACGGACAATAACAAAAATCAGAGCAAGCAATAATTTCGAGTCGGTAAGGGCAGATCCGGAACATAATGGACAATAATGAAACAATGCCATAGCCAAACCTGCCAAACCAGCCAAATAAACAATGTCTGTCGAGTGAGTTGGCCAAACCTGAGCCACGTCAAGCGTATTGACGTGTTGACACAAATCCTTCTGCAAGACAAGCAGTCAATAAAGTAAAGAAAGTTGGAGAACAGAGGTTTGACATAAACCTGGGCAGTCTTCGATCAGTTCAATCCAGTTATTTATATTCGCACCACTGGACCAGCCCCTTGTGTCCGTTACAGTGTCTCCCAGAGGGGTCTGTCTGTTACACGAAACTGACTTGGTGAGGGGGAGGGGCTGCTTTGAAGTGGCTTGTCGGGAAGATCTGTAAACAAACAGGAAGTAGAGAACCCAGCCTGGTTGAGGCCAGGGTGGATTCTTCATTCAAAAGTGTGTGATGACATCCTCCTTTGAACTCTCTCTTTGTTTTAAACGACCCCCTGCCTAAGAGCGGGGCATTACTTCTGCACAGAGCCCACTAGGGTTAGAGTAGGAGGTCTAGAGGGTGGTAGGCAATTCTATGGGAAGGCCTGATAGTTATTTCTTTATTTACTGCGGTCCCCTTGATATAGCAAACAACACTAGAAAGCTTGATCACAATTATTATTATTTTGCAAAGATGACAGAATGAGATGCTGTGTTTCTGGAAAGGTATTCACATGCATCTAACCAACTCTACAGGTCAATAATTCGTGCCTGTGTACTTAGATCACAGCATGAGATAGAGAGCAGAGATGGCTGAACATAAAGGTTCATGTTCAGCACAGACCGTGGATATTATAAGGAAGTTAAGTCTACTTTTAACCACATGAAACATTGTCTTTCTCTTTGTAATCGTTTCACAATATAGGGCAGCAGTTGATGTGCCAATCAATTGTAACAATTCATTATACCGTAAGGGCCTAAATAGACTTTGACCAATGAGAGAGAAGAATAGACACAGTGATTGATATGCTCGGGGGCAACTTAAATCATTCGACTATTGGATTGACGTGACATATTGACCAATCACGTACTAATTCCTGGAAGCTACAGTCTATTCGCAGTGGTCCATTTTGTCGAATGGGCGGTAACATTTCCAAGCTGCTTTTGAACGGCGGCGATGCTGGTTTACTGGTTTCTGACTTTAGTAGTGAATGTGGCAGCATAGAGTCTGTTAGTGGGGAACCGGTGTATGTTTTTATATTCAATTACCGACTGCCGCCGTATAGTCATAGTTCGTGCCATATACGTATAAACAGAAATTGAGTAATCGCGCCTTTCGTTGGATTAATATTGTCTTGAAGAGAATACAAAAAGAACATGGGGCGGTAGGCGGCGTAGAAATGATTCTCTGCGAGGATTCGTAACCTGAACTATTTATTTATTTTTCACCGTTTCCCCCACTTTGGATTCCTTTTGTATACCGTGGGAACGCCAGGAAACCACCGGACAGAGGGGCTGAGAGGATGGACCAGGCTAATATTTTGCGAAAGTTCATCCAGGGGGTATGTGTTATGCGAGAAGGCGACCAAAAAGGAGAGGATAACTTCGGCAGTGACTTTATGGTGAGAGCCGCCAGGCGTACATCGTCACTCCACACCAGCCCAGTAAAATTGTTTTCACACGTTTACTCAGCTCTTACCCGCAAACGGACGCTGTGTCTATTCGTGGGTTTTCACACAATGTAATAGTGGCGTTAGTTAGTGGTGAGTTAACCGTAGAGCCGGTTGGTGTGCGCTTGTTTTTTTGTTCCTCGATGATGCTTCCTTTTCCCGTGTGAACGCTCCCTGCTAGGCTAACTGTCCAGCCCTGGAGGCACACATCTCGTGCAATCTTCTCATTCCAATCTTAAGGCTTGTAATGCGGCCTAGGGCAGGGTTGTTCCCCCTCTCAGAAGTGAGCCTTTACCTTCAGTCCAAGACCTTTTCGCTGCAGTATTTTATTATGGTCGACGGTTCTACAAGAATATAGCTACTTCTAGTTTAGGCGTGCTATGCGTATCACTTGGCTCGTACCGACTAGCTAGGCGAGTGTAGCAATCGATCGACTCGTTAGCAAGAGCTAGCTCCCTGTCAAGATCACATTTCAGCCTCTTAGCTGCATGTTTGAATATTGACAGTTTAAATGGTCAGATCGATCAACTGAACATTTTAAATCTTCAACTGCCAGAGTGGGCTAGTTAGCAGGACGGCGTCTGACGTGATGAGTCGTCCTACTGGCCATTCAAATAGGCATTTTATATTATAGATACTGTCGAATGATGTTTCGGTGTTCAACCAACACCTGTGTAATAAGTATATTGCGTTATTTATATACAAAAATACAAACTTGAAATTCTAGCATACCAAGCACTGTTAACCCGGTGGCTAGCTACTGTAGCTAACTTTCCCTCAGTCCCACTCCCTACTTCTTTGTCCATCACATCCGATTTAGTGTTTTTTTTTCTTAATGCATTGGTATTTTATTTACCCGATGATATTCCTAAGATTGCACTACTACACGCTTAAACTGCATTTGAAAATAATTTATCTGCGTGGATTTGGCGTTCAACAGACAACGGGTTGGTATGTGGCGGTGATCGGTCTGGCCTGTCCCAGCCAGCCAACTATGTCGGTGGGCTTGGAATAGGCTGGGGCGAACTTAACGGATGTTGCGCAAGGATCAGGGGCGTTGGAGCTCTACCTCTTCTACGGAACAAGGATTGCGAGAGGAAGTGGTATACGACTGGTGTATGCTCCGCTTCTGCCCACATGTCGTTATTACATATGGCCATGCTTTTTCTTATAACCTTTCTAAAATTCTTCCATTGACTTGGAGAGGAGTCTGCCATAACGTTAGTATTAGATATGTTAATTGAGTTCCTCTATATGCTGAACATTTGACTAGAGCGTTTTTTTGTACTGCTCACTCAACCGTCTGCAATCGCCCCCCTGACCCAAGCCCCTGGACGGTTCAGTTATCACTCAGTGACTAATGGCATTGGGCCCAACTGGAAATTCTAGACTGTGTGAGGCCTGCTGTGTATTGACATGCTAATGTGCCTGAATAGTGGAATGCCGTAGGAGAACGTCGCAGACAAATTGGATGCAAATCCATACTAACCGTTGTTTTGACTCTTCGTCAGCCGCAGGGGCCAGAAACTGTCTCGACTGGGTCGGTCGGTACTGTGCTCTCCTTTTTTCCACCAGAGAACTGCGTTGCAATGGGCCGGTGTGTAGGCTGTGTGCTGTCAGTTGGGTCCCACGCCGGGGTTATGTCTGAGGGGTGGAAACCGGGCACAGTCACACAGGCGACATGCCCACTGCTTTCAGCTGCCTCTGTGTAGCTTCGCCAGGGGGGGGGGGGTTGTGGAGGGGATTTCAACCGCCTGTGTGCGCCTGTCCACCCAGCTGCTCTGTGAGTTTGTCTCGTACGGCTCCGGTGAGCCTCAGCTTTAGTCCGAGCCAATGGGGAGGAGGATGTGGGTCTGGTGACGCTGCGTGAAGGTTCTGAGAGGGGACCTCCTTGGAGGTGCTAGAACAGGAGCATGTTGGCGTGGCGATATGTTCTGGGGATTCTTCCTGGACCCTGAGCTGTCTGTCGTAGCCACCGGGCCCTGGGGAGTGGTCGGGGTCCTTGGATGCGAGGAATGCCCGGTGTGTGATTGGCTGGGTTTATGATGGCTATCAGATGGTTTCTGGGGAAAAGAAAGATGTGGATGTGATTGGTCAAATGGCCAGTTTGTGGAAATAATGTCAGAATGAGTGTGTGTGAATGTGTGCATGTGTGAATGTGGTCATTGTGTTGTCTTGTCTGACACCTTGGTTGTCCGTGAGACTGCTGTTGCGCCGAAGTGGTTATAATCCAGTTGTGAGAACCGCCAATGTCCAAAAGGGGTTATAATCCAGTTGTGAGAACCGCCAATGTCCAAAAGGGGTTATAATCCAGTTGTGAGAACGGCCAATGTCCAAAAGGGGTTATAATATGCTGATCTGAGTGACACTTACTGATGCTGAATTGTCTGTGCTTTTGTCAGTATTATGTTTCGCTACTATGGGGCATTCCCCAGAGAGTGGGCCTTGTCTCAGGCTGTAGTAGGGGGTGAAAGAGTTGGGGTTTGGAAACCAGTGGACAGCAGGTCTAGAAGATGGGTTATACAAACTAATAAAGCGTGTGTGTTCCCACTCCCCGGAGACAATGCCTAGTCAGGTGCATTTCTTTTAAACAACTAAAGTAATGAGCTTTTGATGGCGGAGCAGAGATGCTCTCTTGATTTGAATACGCTGTCACAGTCTGGGCTTATCAACTGTGTCTAAACCTTGTCTAGACGACTGTGTCTCTGTGTGTGTGTGTGTGTGTGTGTGTGTGTGTCATTCCGCGTCTCTGTGTGTGTTTCTCAGTCTCGGTATTTGTGTGTGTGACTGAGTCTCGGTATTTGTGTGTGTGAGAGACTGTGTTGTTGATGTAATGTTTAGACAGAAGTTATAATGCAGTTTACAAAACAACTAGCATGAAGATATTAAACGACAAAGAATATGAATTATCAAATTATCTCCAATTTAATTGACAGGATGTTTGTATCCCTGCGCGTCTCCCCCTGGCCCCCTGCGTGAGCCCCGTTGGGATTAGGCCTCCATGGTAGATGTGTGCCCCGTTGGGATTATGCCTCCATGGTAGATGTGTGCCCCGTTGGGATTATGCCTCCATGGTAGATGTGTGCCCCGTTGGGATTAGGCCTCCATGGTAGATGTGAGCCCCGTTGGGATTAGGCCTCCATGGTAGATGTGTGCCCCGTTGGGATTATGCCTCCATGGTAGATGTGTGCCTGCAGTAGGAACACATGAGGAACTGCCTTGAAGAGGGTGACCACTATGACAGACTACAATGATTGTAGTACAATCTTTGTTTCATCTTCCTGAATCACGGGCAAAAAAACGAGAACCCAGACAAATGGAGGGGGTTTTGGGTTGGTCCCACTTTAGGCTATGCAAAAATAAGACACTGTCACTCTCTCGTCCAGAGTGGCTTAAAGTTATTATGTAACGGTAAAGAAGTGTAAAAAGGTCTGGAGTCCGTTGAACATGTTTGACACCTTTCAGCTTCGGTCTTCCATGTCCGATGCTACATGGCTGTGAAAATAAGACTGTGGTTTATGGTGGGGTATTATTTTACTTCCACGCTTTTACACTTCTGCACACACACACACACACACACACACTCTCTCTCTTGCACCAGTATGTGCACACAAGATAGCAGGGCTTCTTCCGTTGTGTGATGTTCTTGCCCCTTGAATGTCCCATTTCCTCAGTCACAATCTTCTGGCTACCAATATGCTCTGCTCGTCTTTAAGGACTCCCGGCCAAGTCAGGATAGCGCGGCCTGGGCTGGAACCTGGTGGGAAGCGTTTCTGCTTTCTGAGGGATTAGACGGTGTGTGGATGTGATAGCGTCTGTTGTGGGAAGATTTAGCTGGATCAATGGTGACCCATGAAGTTGAGTCATTCCCAGACTATTCAGACCCAGATTACACACAGTTCTAATAGTGTTTGTCTCTGTCTCGTGTGTGTGTCCACTTTTCCCCTGTTCTCACTCTCACACACACTCTTTCTAACTCTTTCTCTCTCTGTAGTGAAAGAAAGTGCATGTTTGTGCGTGTGTGTGTATTAATGAGAGATTTACAGGAGACTGTGAACTGATTTACTGAAATGCATTTATAGTCCAACATGTGAGTCAGTCTATTGAGACGTTTGAGAGCCTAGTCGTGGGCTGGGAAAACATGAGTCTGTTTGACAGGACAATACTGTAGAAATGTCACATGCCCTGAGCCAAAATGGCTGCAGATACAGACAGACATGACACTACTGGACACCACTGAGCCAAAATGGCTGCAGATACAGACATGACACTGCTGGACACCACTGAGCCAAAATGGCTGCAGATACAGACATGACACTGCTGGACTGTACTGAGCCAAAATGGCTGCAGATACAGACAGACATGACACTACTGGACACCACTGAGCCAAAATGGCTGCAGATACAGACATGACACTGCTGGACACCACTGAGCCAAAATGGCTGCAGATACAGATATGACACTGCTGGACAGTACTGCGCCAAAATGGCTGTAGATACAGACATGACACTAGCATCATCTCCTGTCCAAAATTGAAGAGCAACAAGACACAAAAAAAACCCAATCATACCTGTGGTATATTTAAGTTGTAAGCTCAGTGGGGATGTGGTCTATGGCCAATATACCACAGCTACGAGCTGTTCTTAGGCACCATGCATCACTTTCCCGTGGTGTGTTGACAATACACCACAAACCCCCTCAATATTCTTTCTGCTCTGATAAACCTGTTAACAACACAATCAGAGTAGTGAAAAGTTCTCATACCCGTGGAATACAGTCTCCTTGAGCACGGCTATTAGCCAATCCGCATTCAGGATTCAAACCAGCCGGTTCATAAGATCTGTTATACGACCGCATTCAGCCAATCAACGTGGGGTGTATAATGTAGCGTACTGAGCTGTGTGTTTTGGGGTGAGGGGGCGGGGATGCATCGAGGGAGGGGTAAAGTCATCATCGTCCTGCTCTGGTCCGTGGGACTGTATACTTCCTGTGTTTGGTCTGAACAATCCCACAGCTGGGAAAATAGAAGCCACACAGTCATTCTGCAATGCTGCTCACCCCCCCACCCCCACGTCACACGCTTTTCCTCTCTCTGTCCCTCCCAGTGACATTCAATGACCTTTAACCCTAAACGATATCCTAGCTACTGGGAGGGACTCCTCTGACTGGACTCCCCTTGACTGGACTCCCCTTGACTGGACTCCCCTTGACTGGACTCCCCTTGACTGGACTCCCCCTGCTCTCTGCTCAGTACTGGATCAGTTGGCCCACACAGGGTCTTCATCCTATCAGTGTCCTGCTTAGAAGCTTCCAGACCCACACAGTACGTTCCCGCAGCGCTGAGATCACGCCTGCTTCCTGACCTCTCACCCTAAGGCTCGTGCCCACAACCCAGTGAGCCTGGCACCACCAGCCTTGGTGGGAGTGACCGTATCACTCTACGGGGGGTGACCTCACCGGGAAAAAGCATTGGTGATCTCCACTTCAGGCTGAGCCAGCTGCTCCATAGCACAAAGGAGAAACTAACTAGCTAATAGCCGCTGAATGGCATAGCCCTTCAGTAAACTAGCTAGCAATTAACACGTTTTAATGAGGCAGTAATTGCCACCTTCTGCCTGGAGTGTAGACCGCTCAGTGGTGCAACAGTGACGTTCAATGTAGCAATTGGAAACACACATCTTTGAAAAATCTCATTCTCTAGCCATATTTATTTTTTTCTTCTGGAGTCCGAGTCTTCTGTTTTTTTGTTGTCAGTTGCTATCTACCTGGTGATTGATTTTGCTGTTCTCCCCCTCCAAGCCTGCATACCTCAGCAGAAACGCACTCCTCCCAACATGCAGAAGCACGTGTGTGTCAGCTGTGGGGGGTGGTGAGTGTGTTTGTGCATGCTTGACTGACGTTCGGTATGTTGGGAGGGCATTAGTGAAGTGTGTCTGTGCGCACCGGGTGTCTTCCCAAGGTCACGTGACCTGGGCGGATGGGCTGCCAAAGGTAGTGGCATTAACTTGTGTAAGACACGCCCCCTTCAAGTTACAGACCCTCCCCCGGTGGCAGACCCTTCGTCGGCAGGGAAACACACTTCGTTCCCGGAGCCTCAATGGCCAGTGCCTGAGCTGGCACACCAGTGTCTTTGTAACGGTCAGACCTCCTGAAATCTGTCTGGAAAATCACAATCACCAGCTGTGCCAGTGGACATGGCTGGAGAGGCCATTTCGGTTAGGGTTAGGGCTTTTAGCTAGGGTTAGGGTTTTTAGCTAGGGTTAGGGTTTTTAGCTAGGCGCCGATTAACATTTACCCTTCTGAAAAATAGGTTATTTACATTTCTTCTTCTAGTGGCCAATTTAAGGGGTTTATTTAAAGTACTTTTGGGGCTCCCCTATCAATTCTATTTTATGTATCCCTGAGTAACCCTTTATTTGTGAACAGTCAGGGTTTCTCTTCCTGTTAAGTAGGCTCCCTTCCCCTTCCTGCTCACAGGGCTTCTGGGAGGCAGGGGGCTGATGGGTAATCAGCCAGACTTCCTCCACTGCCTCGTGTGTATCAGTCTATATCCATGGGACCGCTGGGAATGTCAGTAATTGGTCTGTTGTCAACGTGTTTCCTCTTAAGGTTGTCGGTGTGATCAGATTATGGTCTGTAGAGGAGTGGTATGGTTTCTTCACGGCTGGGATGTCCCTGGAACGTCCAATTGTGTAGTCACGGAAACCCATTTGTTTGCCGCCTGGTGTTCTTCCGTCAAAGCAAATCTGGATTGGAGTTTGTGACTTTCTGCTTTGGTTCTCCCCGAGTGTCTCTTTGTCAGTTTTGAACCTTGATGACCTTTTGCAAGTGGTGATCCTTTTTCGAGGACCGGTTTGGGGAGGATGATGAATAAATGAATGAGTAGATGGAATTCTAATAAATGTACTGAACCCACGTTGGTGTTCCGCCTGACCGAAATGGAAACGTTTATCTTCACACATTCGGGAGCGTCTATAGCAATGGCCGAGTGATGGAGAGTCCTCCCCTGATGGGTTCAACCAGCCGCCTGTGCCTCCCACAGCTGGAAGGATTGTTCTGTCACTGCCATGGTGGTTACAGCCATGCGTTGCCCGGGAGACGTGCCACCAGAACTCTCACATGCTCTCACTTTTGCTCCCCCCACACACACACACACACACTCTTTAATCCTTGTGTGGGACTGAGTGCCATACATGTAACCCACACAATTAACCACACCTGAAGTGGTCTACATTCTCTGCCACTGACCTACATCACCCGTGGAGACTTGTTAGTTGATACTTTCTTTCCACTCAGATAGCCTGATAATGCTGATTGTGTCGCTAGAACGTTTCTGCTAGATGGAACCCTGGTGAAGGCTGTCCTCATTTGGCTCTTGCTGCAGAACTGCTGAAGTATGTGATTACAGAAAGCGGCAGGGTTGGGGTTAATTTTCCCGCCGCTAATTGGTCTGTCAATCGTTCAGGTTGGCTCTGCTCCAGGGCCCGTCAGAACTGGAATGTAGATGTTAAACACGCAGGGCAGAGATTGGTGCAAAGCAGTGGAGTTCTGTGTAGGCGAGTACCAAACGGCACATAGTAGTTTGGCTGTCGTTCAGAAACTAAGTGGTATTTTAGTCTGACTTAAACCCATTACGAAAATGTTCCCTCCCTTCCCTTTTCTGCAACCTGTCTCCGCCCCCAGAGCGAGAGCCAATGGGGGGAGGGAGGCTGGGGGAGGGAGGCTGGGGGAGGGAGGCTGGGGGAGGGAGGCTGGGGGAGGGAGGCTGGAAGGGTCCTTGTTTGTTCCCCTTCCTGTGTTTCAGTGACTTCCAGACGGACCCCGTTAGCCCGAGTGTAACTCCTCGCGGGGCGACCGCGTGTTCCCCATCGCGGGGCGACCGCGTGTTCCCCATCGCGGGGCGACCGCGTGTTCCCCATCGCGGGGCGACCGCGTGTTCCCCATCGCGGGGCGACCGCGTGTTCCCCATCGCGGGGCGACCGCGTGTTCCCCATCGCGGGGCGACCGCGTGTTCCCCATCGCGGGGCGACCGCGTGTTCCCCATCGCGGGGCGACCGCGTGTTCCTTATCGCGGGGCGACCGCGTGTTCCCCATCGCGGGGCGACCGCATGTTCAAGCTCTTTTGTGACACGAGAGGCAGGAGTTGATTACTGTTATGCTCCTGGGAGTGGAGCAGGAAGTTGACGATGGAAGCAGATGTTGATCAACCCTGATGTTCCCGCCCACAGCGCTACGTGGCCTATAGCATGTTTATTCTGCCCTGAGGTTAATGTGTCCAAGGCAAGTCCTAGGCAATACAGAGCCTATAAAAAAGTCCAGTTTTGTCACCATCTCAAATTATTATATTAGGTCTGGTCTCTTTATGGTGCAGCATGAACATTTCTAGTGTGATTAATTAATGCAATGAATTAAATTCAGATATTGTAGTCTTGATAGGATAAAACTATGTAACTATGCCTGTGAATTGGTTGGAATAGATCTCCACGGTTATTGGACACATGGATTTTGCAATATTCGACCATTCTTCTTTTGTAAACTGTTCAGGATCTGCAGCAGAAGCGGGACTGCTGTATACATTGATTCTATTGGGGTCCTTGTGCATTGATCCATCCTGACAAATGTACCCGGACCCCAACATTAGAAGCATCCCCATGACATGATGCTGCCACCACCAAGGTTCATAGTGGGGGTGTAGTTCTTCAGTTTGCGCCAAGGGAAAGATCTTTGGCATTTACGCCAACATGTTCCATCTATATTTTTTTTTTGACAGGCCTCAAATCTTTTTGCAACCTGGCTACAGGAACTGGCACACATTGTCTTCCTGGTGACTCTAGGTCATAATAGCCCGTCGAAGCTGCCGCTGGCCTCTAGCTTTTTTCTCTGATTGGTCTCCTACTTGTCCTGTAATCCAGATTGGCGGGACATCCTGGTCTAGGCAAGGGCTTGGGGGTGCCTCGTGCCTTCCACCTCCTGAACACTCCTTGACCTACAATCTCCCCTTGGCCTTCGCTCTGTATGAGGACATTTTGAGTGGCATTTTTTAAACTGCCTGACTGAACCTGTCTGTCTCCTCCCCTGTACCACTTCCTGCCACAGAGCTGTGCACGGCTGAGCGCGCACGGTGACGCTTGCTGTTGTGTGATTATGTTGGATTGTGGGTACTTGTTTGGGGGGGGAAGTAGTTGATCTTGGTCACTGTAACTGCCCCACCCACCCACATCCAGTGCATTATGGGTCATATACGGGAATGGTAGACAACCCTCACCTGGCTGCCCCTGACTGTAATTGGTTCCTTCTGACCCATGTGACCTCTGCCATGTTTCCATGGCAACACATGTCACATCTTACTGGATGTCTGACATCGCGTCTGTTGACATCGCGTCTGTTGACATCGCGTCTGTTGACATCACGTCTGTTTACGGCTGTGTGTCTTCCTGAGCACGCCGGTCAGAGCTGTGGTGTGGTGAGTCTTGGGAAATGGTAGCTAGTAATAATCTGTCTTCCAGCTTCAGTCAGCTGTCGTGAGTCTTTCAGTTGTGTCAGTGTGCTGAGGTTGAGAGACCGAAAGTTGAATGCTGACGCACAGGTCTCTCTTACCTGTGAGATTATTACTGCACCAAGATTTAGGAACCTCCCACTGTAACATGTAGCAGAGGTCTCCAACGGCCTCTACCCCCCCCCCCCCCCCCCCCCCCCCCCCCCCCCCCCCCCCCCCCCCCCTCC
>JACXGK010013399.1:0-12954 GCA_016801125.1 Novumbra hubbsi
TTTCAACCACAATTAAAACACACGTCTCATGCAAAAGACACACGTGTTTCAACCACAATTAAAACACACGTCTCATGCAAAAGACACACGTGTTTCAACCACAATTAAAACACACGTCTCATGCAAAAGACACACGTGTTTCAACCACAATTAAAACACACGTCTCATGCAAAAGACACACGTGTTTCAACCACAATTAGCCGGGAAGCATTTCCAGGAGCCTGGTTCAGCCAAACTATTTCCGTTTAAAAACAAAATTTCACAATTCTCTAAAAACGTTCAGGAGAAAAGGGGGCTTGGCTGCTCACCTCTGCCACACCCAGATCAGAGATCTTAAGTGCCCCGTCGGTGGTCAGCAGCAGATTCCCTGGTTTAATGTCTTTGTGAACGATCCCCTGGCTGTGCAAATATTCAAGGCCATCTAACAGCTGTAAAAAGTACCTGGGAGGAGAGAGAAGGAAAGATGGGGGGCTGACAGTCAAAACCCCACAAGACATTACAATAACTCTATGGTGAGTCCTACACACACACTACAATAACTCTATGGTGAGTCCTAAACACACACTACAATAACTCTATGGTGAGTCCTACACACACACTACAATAACTCTATTGTGAGTCCTAAACACACACTACAATAACTTTATGGTGAGTCCTAAACACACACTACAATAACTCTATGGTGAGTCCTACACACACACACACTACAATAACTCTATTGTGAGTCCTAAACACACACACACACACACTACAATAACTCTATGGTGAGTCCTAAACACACACACACACACTACAATAACTCTATGGTGAGTCCTAAACACACACACACACACACACACTACAATAACTCTATGGTGAGTCCTACACACACACACACACACACTACAATAACTCTACGGTGAGTCCTACACACACACACACACACGTTCCAGCAAGCATAGCTAAAATCACTGTTTAACTACTGATCCATAGATCGGCATGCAGAGGTCATTGAACAGCTGGGGACTTTCCCATTGACCAAGTATTGCGGTAACGCAAATGTCTGCAGTCCTGGAGTACCGACCCTCAGCTTATTTCTGGAGTCGACCGCACAGGAGCTCAGCGTGATGAAATGAGAGAGGGGGAGAGGGAGCCAGAGAAACACAGGTGGAAGGAGAACAGCTGAGAGGGACAAACGTACCCGTGAGCTTGAAATACTGGAAACCTTTTCTCTGGGACACTGTCCAGCATTTCTTGCATCCCACAAACACAATACTCCATCACCATATACGTAAGGCCACCAGTCAAGGGAACTCAAACACCGCTGGGCAATGAGAAACTCACACAGACAACGGGCACACGAAACAGCTGTTAATATGCAACAGAAAACCGGAATTACCTGTGGCCGTTATTCTTATTTTGTTTAGGTGAGTTTTAGCAAGTAGCAATGTGAATTGAAACTACAAAATGTACACGCTGAAAATATTTGGATTATTTGATGACATTAATCACCTATGATTATAATCCATGTGACGAGGCCTGGAGATAAGAGAGAATGAGTGAGTTACTAAGGGTGAGGAATGATTGTGATGAGAGTGTGTGAGTGTGTGAGTGTGTGAGTGTGTGAGTGTGTGAGTGTGTGAGTGTGTGAGTGTGTGAGTGTGTGAGTGTGTGTGTGAGGACAGGCCAGGGAATGACGCAGTGTTAGGTATCTGTGTAAAGACTCTTTCCAAGGCTGCAGGGTAGACAGGCGCATGCACACATATGCACACAAACAGCAGATGAAAGGATATATTTTCTGCTTCTCTTCATTGTACAACACATCCACCAAATGGATCACATTTTTGTGCTGGAGTCTCCGTAGCAGCTGGATTTCTCTGAAACACAAACAAAGGTTACAATAATATCCCATCTCAATTTCAAGATGTCGATTCAGGATTATGGTGTTGCATTGATGCAGCAACAGTCAGTAGGCCCGAGAGTTGAGAAATCAGGTCCTCTGATAGGTCACATCCTGCCAATTGGCTCACATGTTTTGCTTTACCTGGAATAATGGTTGGAACCAATGTTCCCATCTCTACCAAACACAAATCACAGCCAGCACCTGGTATCCCCTCCATGCTAATGAGACCGTACTGGGAGACAGTAGCGGCAAAGAAAAAACTGTCAGGAAGAATAAGGAGAGAGCAACTAACTGGCCACCACCTGCAAAACCATTTTGGGGGTTGTCTTGCTCTGGCTTTTCCAGCGGTCCCTGTTAACTTTTATTTGCACCAACACAGGGAACATTGATGCATACTTGCTAATGCTTCGAATAAGTGGCAGCAAAGTGGACCGAATGAGGGACGGCCCTCAGTTCCACTGTGACTTCACATTCATCAGCAGCCTGTCTGCTATTAATAAATACACTGACTAGTAAAGTTCAATGATGTCAGAGGAGTTGAGGGTCCCACTGAACATACATCGTTGATGGACGTTATTCTTGCAACATCAACGCAAATTAAAAAGGACTGAATTTACATACATTAGTTACCAACTTGTTACAAAAGCGACAAACTATATAAATATCGAAGAATACAAACTAGGCTACACGCAATAAGATATAAAAAAAAAAAAAATAACATTAAGTGTAAAGCGTCGTTATTTACACAGAACTCACAAAAAGTACAGCGAAAAACTATTCCACATTAAACAACAAAAAGAGTGACAGATGTTATTGCCTTCAGATCTCGAGTGTTCTCCGGATGGGTGTAAATAATTGTTGTGTACAACGTCACATTTGTGCATTTCACAATGTGTGATTGGAGGGCAAGCCCTGTTCTACGGCCTTTTCAAATTCCTGGGTGAAATTTTTGTCCCCGTTAAAACGTCCAAAAAGTGTACGGCGCAACACTACACAATGAGAGAAATGGAGAGTGCCCATCCCCGTGGCAACCCCAGGCAAGGACAGCAGGATGTGTCTGGCAGACAGGAATGTTCAGCGCGTGTGAAGGGGGGGGAGGAGAACGTAAGACAGGGGGGAGCTGGTCTAGTATCATGGCATCCAGAAGCAGCCCTTATAAGGCCAGGGAGGGCTCTCAGGATGACACATGAACAGGCAGAATACAGACATGTACTGGAACCCTCCCCAACACAACAATGGGGAACAGGGGAAAGCACAGGTAGCATGTTGCTAGGCCAAGCTTTGTTTCGATACATAGCAGACGTCAGGATAACAAAACATTGCATTCCACTTATCAGCGGTTCCCAACCACACCTCTGAATATATAGAAGCATTTGTTAAGCAACATAGTTGGCCAAAACAGGCAGTAAACAACGTTTTTAAGGTAGTAGAAATAGCAGCAAACTAGCTACAGAATGTAACAGGTGTGCCGATTTGTATCAAAGGGTCGTTAGCTAGCTGCCGGGCAGTTGTGAGAAGGAGGCTCATAAAAAGAAATGAGTAGATATAAAAGGCATGCATAGCATGCGAAATATAAAAAGAATAGACTTAACATTAGCCGGGATAAACTCATAATCAATTGGGTTCCAGTTCAAAACAATGTCCCCTGCAGGACACAGTTGCTCAACACAGTAGCAATACAACTATTTACTTTTTACTTCAATTTAATTATTTACAGACCAAAATCTGGGAAACGGACCATATTTTCTGGTGTGCAAAACAGCTTAACTTGTAAAGAAACAAAGTGCCCCATTGAGTGTGGGAGGACTGGGCGACAATACGCATTAGGCTATTGCATGGGATGTGGCCAAAGCTGTAACACCTGGCTCACGCACGGCCAGCCCAGGTCCAAAACAATGTGCAATGCCTTCCCCCCGCAGAGCGGGCTTAGTCACTCACTTTGCATCAGCCCCCAGCAATAAAACAGTCATTGAGGAGGGTCCGGTTGAACATGAAGCAACAGGGCCAACTCATTGGATTCCGGTGGAGTGGAAAGGATGATCCACCCTCTATAAGAATGATCCCAGTGTGTCACAATGTCTTGGGGGCACACGATCAGAGCCAAGTAGTGACTTGCATACGCCTTCACAAACACCAGGCATTACGATTCACTTCTATCCAGTTAGTAGTGTAGTGTCATGAGAAATGTCTTTGGAGGAAGAGTGGTAGTGCTTTAGAATCAGGGATCTTCGGGCGACACAAAGTCACCTCAAACATCTGCTTCTCTACAGATCTGGAACAACAGGTGGGGGCCATCATCCTGAGCGAGGTAAAACCGAGTAAACTGGAAGGTAACTAAATGCATTTGTGTTTGGATTTCCCTTGTTCCCCATAAAGTCCATGAAATCAGACAGTCCCATCTTTAAATTAATTACTAGCAATGGCGGGTAACATCTGATGTAGGGATGCTGTCTGGTTTTCTATAGTTCAGTTGCCCAGTGACACAACACAGGCCCATACGAACCACTGTATCCAGAGGACATAAAGGGAAAATGCCCTACATTGGTTAACATTTTCACTTACTGCCCTCGGAATACAGTGGTTCAAAAAGGCCTGAGTTGTATCTCTCAATACGGCTACATGCCATTTGCCCACTGACTTTACTCTGGCAAGGGTTGTTGCCAGCGCCAGCTAGCATTACCTATCTCCCTATCACATAGCTATGACACCACCCACACCAGTCTGAAATAAACCAATGGTCAACTCTAAGGACCGCATATTATGGAAGTTAATCGAAGAAAGTGATCATTCTATTTCTTAACGTATTGCACAAGCCATTTAAATGAAAAAAACATTTAGGTAGCTGCAAATACTAAAACACAAAATAATTGCTACAACAGTAGTGTAGTATCGGGTATCAGGCTGCTAAACAGAGAACATTAAGAAAGGCCAAATTAACAAAAAAATAAACAGGGACCTATATGACCATCCCTTTCTTAGTCCCACATAAATAAAATGTGACGCAAGGACTAACTGTCAAGCAAAGATCACATTACAAAAGCCAGAAATAGTGATTGGCAGAGAATAACATCTCATTAAGCATGGTTAACATGATAATTAAGCCATGAACCCACAGATTATAATTGGTGGAAGGGGAGAAATCAAGCATATGGTAGTTAAATATTAACAAATCAAGCATATTGTAGTTCGATATTGCTAAATCAAGCATATTGTAGTGACACCAAGATAAGGCTCACAACGACACCAGAGAAGAATAACAGAATAATAAAAAACATGCACCCTGCTATAAAGTCCAAATGTAATACTGTTATTAGGTAATACACCTTAAGGCCACATTACATTAAAGTAATGCATTATGAGCAACCAATCCAACAACACAACGGAATAATTGTCTAATAGTGTCAGGCATGGTGGTGGCGGCAACATGATATTTGCATGACAACAAAGACCCTGACAAGCTTGAAATGTAAATGAATGGGATTCAGCCAAGCAAGGGGCCTGCTTCAGTCAATTAACACCAGACATTGGGATCTCACACAGCAGCCTTGCCTTGTTAATCAAATTCATATGCACTGATGTAACGAGCCTGACAGGCAGTTTCCTATTATAATGTGAATTGTGAGCAGTATAGGGAAGAAACACGCGTAAGCAGACAGGTAGAAGCACAAGGGGAAAAGTTTGGCAGCATTGACTTTTACTTCACCTTGCTCTGGCTGTATGACGCTCGTGTTGCTGGTGTACACAACAAGGGAGAGTGCGCCTGAACCTTACCGGTCATGGTTATTCCATCAGGACTGGGATTTTGCCAAGATCAATGTAAAACTTAGCACACAATTTAGGATTCAGCCTACATCGTGGTGCAAACCCGGCGGTGTGTGTGCACGGATGACAGCCAATCAGAGCCCAGCATGGCTTGCGTCATCTCGCTACAGCGCAATGACCCAATCAGTTACACGCTGTCACAGAACTCATAGATTGCTCAATAGACAACCAGTAAACGCAGTAGGATGGCCAAGACAAGACTAGTTCAAGACAAGATTACTGAATGTACCCTCTCAAACATGCCAAATAAGTCTTACCAGGTGGATTCGTATAATTAGATCAAGTAGATAATGTAACAATTATCGCAAAAAAGATAAGATGAATGACCAAGAGTGTGAACTGGGTAACGATTAAGATGGAACGTAAACACTAATCACACACAGACAACATTAAAGGCTAAAATGACATGGACAAGCTACAGAACAAAATGGTTAGAGGACGGAAAACGCAGTTAAACTTTTTACATTCTCAAATGAGCCAAGTATTCGCTAGTTATAGCTTAAATTTCTCAGATCGATGAGTTCAAGAATGTACGCCGTGACTAATCTGAGAATTGTAACCCTTTAAATTTTTTTGGAAGAAAGGGATTCATCTTCACGTTAAGGATGTCATGTCAGTAAACACGCCCACCCACTTCAACCCCCCCCCCCCATCCAATCCCAAAGCTCCCCCGCTTACTTCTTGACGTTGGCCTCTCCGTTGGGGATCCTCCGGAGCTTCTTCTTCTTGAGGATCTTGACAGCCCGGCGACACAGCGTGTCAGAGTCCAGCATCTCCTTCACCTTCCCGTAGGAGCCCTCGCCAAGCAGGTCCCCCATCAGATACTTCCCAATTAGCTTGGCCCTCTTCCTGCGTGGCTGGTAGATCACCTCCGTGGAGTCGATGCGGTGGATGAATGTGTCCATGCCCATCAGCTCATTCTCAGTCAGATAGTCCAAGTGCTGCAGCTCCCCAAGACTCATGTTTAACTTAACTGAGTTGGGGCTTAGTTACTGCAGTAAACTCCAGACAGTCTACAAGTACTATATTGTGACCCGTAGCCTTCTGGCCTAGGCTGTGTATCCTGGTAGCTTAAAGGATACAATTCAATTAGAAAACACTAAGGGACATAGGAGGTGGCGCATCTGGGCATCGAGAGAAAGTGTCAGTTGGGATTGAGTAGGTCTGTAAACATGAAGGAGGTTAGTTTCGGTTTTAGTGAAGCTGTAAGATAACGGTTTCTAGAGAGGTGTAGGATAGTTAGCTAAGACCAATAGGTCTAGATTGAAAAGATTTGCAGAGAGTTCAGTCTGTGTGACAGGTGCTACTCAATAGAAAGCAGGAAGTCTGGCTCAGATTAGCTTCCGTTGCCTAGCTCCATGTCACCTTCTCTGTGTTCTGATAGGAGACGAGAACGGGTCAAGGGAGAGCTGACAGATCCTGTTTTAAAGCCAGACAAAGCATTACGGCCAAAGGTCCTTGTAGAGATCCATGGTCTCTACTTTGGAGAGCAGGGCACTAAAAAACACACACCAAAACGAGTCATTTCTGTCTTGTGTAGTTGATATTATTCCTTTGCAGGATTCTTGAAACTTTTGTGAACTGTTCTGGCGCATCCACTAATGTTCTCAGCTGCCAATCCTATTTTTTGGAACCTGGGGGTCAAATTGATAAACACAGTCAAACACCTCAGTAAGCAAGGTATATTAGTCTATTGTAACCTTTATGCAGAATGTGAGTGACAGCTATAAGCCCACAATACTTGCTCGATATTCGTTGTAGACTACGTCTGGTATGAAGTCAAAACACAAACATAAGATCGGAAGATCAAAACGCGAGGAAAATACGAGCCACATTTCCTTAAGACACTAACCTAGCCTTCGAAACACTCAAAAGGATTCCGATCATAACAGCAGAAAGGCGTGCAATTTTACAAAATGTTCAATTTGTTGTCTTAAACAACAGTATTTAGAATGCAAAGTTAGCCCGGGTATTTTGCAGTGCGGATTGTTTCAGCGGTCCCCATACAGTACAAGGGCAGCAAAGACCGAAAACTAGGTTTCTAAACAAATAACTTACGTTAACGCTACCTACCCGATGCCATAAACCGGGCCAGTTAACATGCTTTAGACACCTCAGTTCTTACACCTCAGTCCCAAACACTACTAGCTAGCTACGGTAACATACTTGCACGCATTTAGACGTTCATTCAAATAACTAGGTAGTATCGTTACGGGTGTTTTCAAGGTAACTCATCTAAATGAATTGATTCACATGTTTTTAGTTTGGTACATTACAGTGAGTTTGTGTGGCTATTCGAAAGCAAAGTTACAAGCAAACAATTGTAGTAACGTCAGAGCTCAGGTTCCATCCTCCCTACCTGTGTTTGCAAACTGCATAGCTCCTACTTGCTAGCTACAGTCGCTAAAGCCAAGGCTAAATACAGATTGAAATTGATTGCGGCAACGTTAGCTGTTGCTAACGTTAAGTTAGCCAACTAGAACAGTAGCAAATGACATTTTGTGGTAACGGGTCTCACCTTTACATCCAGACTTCCAGACTGCATCAAAAAAATGTATCCTATAACCTATGTAGCATTCCGTTGTAGTGTTTTATTTGTGTTTGTCTGCAAAAATATGTGAGGTTTGCTATTCCTGATGCAGCTGCAATCCGGTAACCGCCATCTTGTTTACCTCCCCCTCGCTCCTTTTGCTTCAGTCTGAAAAGCCAACCCATTTTTTAAGAGCCAACCCCTAACGACGTTAATGCGTCAACATTGTCTTAAACTTTTTATATTTACTTTCAGCCTTTACAGAATCTGCTTTCTCTACGTTCTATAGCCAATTTTAGAGGTTAAACTAAAACGAATTTAGCGGTGAAGTGCATAAAAAATAAAAACGATGCACATTTAAGCAGGCACTACAAATAAATCAAGCAGAGATGGCACTAATATGCTATCAGTTATATATAACTAACGGAAAATATTTCAGGACACCCCAAAGTGTGTCCTTACCACTACCCACTACCGGTCACAGGAGTCAGAAGTTAGTCGGCTTGACAGGGCGTGACTGCGTAAGTTACTGGTCACTGCCCTATACAAGTATCAAGCTACCATATCCTACAGAGGCCAACACTGATGTTGTGGTTAGCTGGAGCAGCTTTCCAGGGGGTCTCTTGTTTAGTTGGTGGGTGTTATATTTATCACCAAGAGATCGACGCTTGGATTTCACCGTTCTCTTACCCTTCCCATATGAATCGAGTGGCTGGCTGCCAATGATGGGGGTGATAAATAGGTTATGGGGCAACGTGCACATACACCAATGACTTTCCAGGGTCCTAGTGTTCTCTTGGGTGTTTGTATGAAGTCCCGCCAAAAACATGGTGCGTGTGTGTTTGTTTATTAACTCATCCGGCTACACTGGCTAATCTTCACTGTATGCCTATTTGGCGTAGTTATTGCGTTTGTTTCCACTCTGCCCTACTGCAATGCAGCTCCTTATTAAAGAAAGCAAAACATCATACCGTCTCCAGTTTCAATCGCTACCTATTGTAAATATCCTATAAACATTAAGCAATATGCAAGGTTGCTGGTTTGAATCTTCAGCTAAACGTGAAAAATCGGTTATTGTGCAAAGAAATAAAGCGCTTGCTCCTGTAAGTCCCACCCAATGTAAGGGATGATACACTAAACTGCTCAAATGTAAGTAATGAAAATAAAATACTGTGTATAAAGTATGCACAGAATAGTGATTGTGTGCTGTGTCTCGGATCAGTTGGGCTCTGTTCAGATATTGGGTTGCTGTTGCGGAGGAGGTGAGTGTAAACTGGCCAGTCAGTTAGCGCCACAATCCGTGGTAATAGTTTTTTAATCGGTTACGTCACTTGCTCTTAGGCCTTTAAGTATTTTTTTCTTTTGCTTGGTTGGTTAAAACATTTAATTTTGTCGAGCCCCGTATGTGGTGGTCAGAACAAGTCTGGTAACATATTATCTTAAATTAGATTCCCAACATAGATAAAACTACCAGGGAGTTCCTCTTCACTCCCAGCACTACAGTAAATGTAACGAAGTTAAGATAGTGTTGCCTTGTTGTTATGCGGAGGTCACGTCATATTCTCCTTGTCGCTGCTCATAATGACCAGGTGTTCATACTGATAGGCTGGTAAGGCATTCTGTCATGAGAGTAAACACCCACAGTGCCATCAGTCCAGATGGCATGCTTGCTCACATCATCAGATTGTTTGTCATCCAGTTGGCTGGCATCTTTACAGACACTTTCAACATGTCCCTCTAACGGGCTGTAGTTGCTGCTTGTTACTAAGGGGGCTGCCATCGTACTCCTGGCGAAGAAACCCGTCGCACTTACCCTTGCAATGAGCAAGTGCTTCGAGAGGCATGCAATGGCCTACATCAAGAGCAGTGTCGTCATCCCCGTACCCACTCAAATGTGCCTACCAGAATGCCATTTCCATCACTATTCACAGGTACTGCAACACACCCAGAAAATAGGAAGAATGCTGTTTGATGATTAGTTCAGCATTTTAACACTACCGATTCCTCCAAACTCCCCAGAGCCACTGGATACTAGAACATGACAGGAGAGCATATGCTGTCACTGATACTAAATGCTAAAGCCCCCCAGGACTGTGTTCACAGCCCCATGCACATTTTCAGTGGCTGTAAGTTGTGCAGTGTATTTTCTGGACTGCCTTCTTGGAGATCACTGTGATTGTCTTCCTACCTGATATTATGGGCGTTGGACCCTAGAGGGAGGCCCGAGGGCGCTACAGTGACTACTCTCAATGGAAACTAAAGAAGGTTGGTGGGCCATATACCGTCACTGCACAATGGAGAGCATCTTGACCAGCTCCACCCAGCATGGGAACCGATGAGAAACCAAATTCCACTACTACACATTGACAAATTATGTTTATTGTTTTGCAGTAAAGCATTTTACATTTGTTGCTTGCATTTACGATATAGAAAGATGCTTACAATGTCAAATATTGGAAGGGTGGTAAAACAGCAATAGCAAAATCATGTACTAGAAGTACAAACTACAGCCATGTATTAATAGTCAACTTATGTTTTTTGGTAACTGCCATTGTCAAGGAACATCATGAACATGTGAAGAAACTGAAATTAAAAATGTAAATCTAAACCAAGACAGATATCACAACACAGAGAGGACAGGTATAGTTATAGGGTTAGTTATGTCACACTGTGTTTAGAGACATGACAGTAAGATCCAATCATGAAACACCACCACTATGCTATCCTAGCCATCAGAATTATTAAATAGGATACTTTGATCTTGCAGTTGAACAAGAACATCAATTGACTCTTGGAAAACTGAAATATGATCAGACAAATATGTCCTTATTCTCCTTCCAAAACAATTTGTCAACATCCAATCCCACGTGATCTAGACGGGCCTACACAAACAGTGTCCTAAAGTTTGTTTTCACAACAAAGAGACAGGAATAACTGTGCCATCATATTAGGCCAATGTTGGTGGTTCAAAAAAGTAACGTGAACAAAGTTTCGGTTCTGTACATCAGTAGTACGGTCTCCTTGGATTGTTCTGAAAGAAGAGAGAGACCTGTTACTGAAAACTCCTACCGAAGCCAGGCTGTGGGAATAGAACAGAGCATCTGTTGTTGTAATTACCAGTGGATTGGGCCTGAAGCGGTAGGCCAGCATCATCCTCTTTCTGAAAGCGTCATACTCATCATCCTGTCCTGAAAGCTCAGCGGGTCGGTCAACCCCAAACCCTGACCCGTCAATCGCCGTGATTCCCCTGGTGAATACCAAGACACAACAGTCATCTTGTATGTGTTTCATATGTGTAGATTCCCCTGGTGTAAAACTTGTATGCGTTTAACCTGTGTAGATTCCCCGGGTGTAAACCTTGTATGTGTTTAATCTGTGTAGATTCCCCTTGGTTAAACCTTGTATGTGTTTAATCTGTGTAGATTCCCCTGGTGTAAACGAAGACACAGTCAGTTTGTATGTGTGTATGAATATGCCAGTCTTTTTACTATGCGTGTGTATGGTCCTTTACTATACTCTTACTCTAAAGATCACTTGACGAATAGTAAAACAAGAACTTGTGGGGACATTTAACTAGTTTTACATAAAGAGAAATTAAATTTTAGGGTTATTATTAGGGTACAAATTACCATTTGGTCCACAGCTGGATTATGGTTAGGTGTTTGTGGTAGGGTTAGGTTAAGGCTAAAAGTAGATAGTCATTTTAATTGGAATGTTGTTTTCAGTCCACACAAGGACAGTACAACCTAAAATACTCACCTGTGAACCGGAGCCTTGATTCCCTGTCCAGCAGAACCCAGACCATCACCTTCCTTCCAACCCATCTTCATGAGCATCTTGAAACCGAGGTTCTCTACTGTCAACTTAAACTCTTTATACTCCGAGTAGTCTGGGTCACGCCCCTCCTGCAGGACACAGAACACAAAACCGTCACAAACTCCGATCATGAGCAGAATGTATCTTCAAAGTGTGGTCACAGATAATAGTTAATAGTTTTCATGGATAAGGCAAGGTGAGGAAGAATCAAGTGGGGAAAAAGAAGAGGAAGTTGATTTCAAGTGACCTTGAGCGCCTTAAAGGTCTCCATAAACTTCTCCAACTCTTCTGGAGGTAGAAAGTCACCGATAAAGTGCTTTCCCTTTCCCATGTCAGTCAGTGACTCTGCCCACTCTGAGGAAAGAAAAATGCAGATTTCAGCACCACCTCCTTCAGTGGGTATTCAGCGGGACACCACAGTTTGGTTTCAGATTGAACATGGCCGAGGTTAGCGTAGCAGTATTTGCCAAAGATTAAAACTGTTGAAATGTTCTGAAAGGTGATTCAACAAAAACATAATTTTACAACTTTTGCTTAATACAAATACATCAGAATCAGTCATTGCATGTGATACAAAGTCTCCTCCTGTGGACACAGTTATAGTGGGTTTGAGTCTCCTCCTGGGGACACAGTTATAGTGGGTTAGAGTCTCCTCCTGGGGACACAGTTATAGTGGGTTAGAGTCTCCTCCTGTTGACACAGTTTTAGTGGGTTAGAGTCTCCTCCTGGGGACACACGTTATAGTGGGTTAGAGTCTCCTCCTGGGGACACAGTTATAGTGGGTTAGAGTCTCCTCCTGGGGACACAGTTATAGTGGGTTAGAGTCTCCTCCTGGGGACACAGTTATAGTGGGTTAGAGTCTCCTCCTGGGGACACAGTTATAGTGGGTTAGAGTCTCCTCCTG
>JACXGK010013400.1:0-12963 GCA_016801125.1 Novumbra hubbsi
ACAAACAATAAACCACACCGGGTGTGGCTGTGAAACTAACCTAAGTAGGCTCCCCAATCAGAGTCAACTGATTGCAGCTGCTCTGACTGGGGAGCCCACAACGGCATAGAGATGGCTAGAGGCCTCTCCATGTGCCATGCCCTGAATGGGAGCCCCAAAGCACAGAGATGGCTAGGGGCCCGCATCCAGGACATGACAACAACTTAGTGTTATATAAAGTAAATCAAATTTCTTATAGTGATGTTTCTTCAAGACGTTCTGAAATCATCTGAAGGCATTGGAATACACTGCACAGTATTCTCTTGTGTAAATGTCTAGCATCTTGTCATTTCATGTTCTTTGACCGGTTATAGATTATAGTATTGTACTATGAATACACTGTGATTGGATTCTGGGTAGTCTCTCGTACCCACACCTGCAACATCGTATTGCCATAATGCTTTGGACATTTAGAGAGTAATCTATGTTTATTGAGAAGAGGGTCTAGATATAAGTCACACAGAGAAGAAGTCTAGATATAAAACCATACACCACGCTCACCAATGTAAAAATGTCTTACCTCATGAAACCAAAGTTAACTTGCTGCTAATCGTATAGCTTCCTACACTAACAAACCACCTGCCTGACACTGGGTGCTAACCAGGGATCCATTGCTTTGCAACAGACATAGAGAACATTTTACACTTTAAGCTACACAAAAGGTACCATTATAAAATGCCCCATATGCAACATTTGAAGCTAGCTGTGGTGTAAGCTTGGAGCAACTACTTAACTCGGTTAAACTCATACCACAGGTTGTCGAATTGCCTGAAATAGTACACGTCATATTTCCAAAAAAACCTGTGGTCAAAACTGGAGAAGCATCTGTTTTTGTTCTTACTGTGTTCATTATAGTTGGTTGTGCGCGTAGGCTTATATCACCTTCAGGTTTTGATAAACATTCAATGCACCGAGCCAGAGTAAGGCTGAATAAAACACCATTGTTATCTGAAGTGTATATAAACCTTATGGGATAGTGTATATAAACCTTATGGGATAAAAGAATGGTGCAATGCCAAAGCAGCCACTTTCAGATTTCAGTAGTTCGGGATTATTGACTATTCTTCCGAATACATAAAGTGTACCTTGCAGTGGCATATCAGTATGTACTTTAGACAGAATATCTCTTGGAAGTTGTGCTTTTGTGACTTTCCCAAATGCCCTCAATTACATCTCCGTGGTTTGTGCCACAAACAAGGCGAAGACGGCGCGATCATTCGTTCCATGCGGACCTAAAACAATCTCCATGTAAATGCACGAGGAAATCAGACCTGGCAGAGGATGAATTAGCCAGCGGAGGCCCTACGGGGCCGTGGTAAGGACTCTTGCTCAGCCAGCTCGGCCACACTGTGCGTCGGCCAGAAGAACCCTCTCATAACAAGCCTCTCAAAAGGCTTATTTTTTCTTCATCCCTTCCAGGGCTCTGAGAGTGAAGGGGCTGTGTTCACAGAGACCACACACTGCCAAGAGGGAACTGGCCCAACCTTACATTCCTCCGTCTGGCCGCGGGCGGATGTGTTATTCCTTCTGTGTCGGCGTAAGGGTGGAGCCTGCCACTACACTATGCATGGGACCCAGATGAATAGATCTGATGGGCGTTGGGTCATGGAGGTCATGTGTCGCTTTTAATAGCATGCTTCCGCTGCTGTGAATGAGCCTACGCATAAGCTTTGGCTCATTGGTGGTATGCAATATCAATACACTTTGCAATAGACCGAATCAAGTTTTACAACAACATATATGAATGTGCTTCTGTGATATTGGCCTATTTGAACATTTGTATTGAATGGTCCTATGTTCTATTGGACGGGGACTTTCTCTGACCGTTATCATAGATAGCGAGGTTATTCCGCAGGTGTTTCTGAAGCGAAGCCTGTGAAAAAACATTTACTTTTATCGAGGGAGTAGTTACCTCTCAAGGTCGTGTCAACAATGCTGAGGTAATGATTAAGTAAACACAGTATAGACGTTTAGCCAACTATGCTTAAAAAGCGAGGTCACCTGTAATCTCTGGCCTTTAGTGGCAGAGTAGTTTTGACTAGAGATTTTATGTGTCCTAGTTATATGTCCTGAAGGAGTAAATGCTGTGTAAATGGGACCATTGGGCAGCTGTGTCATTCTTATGCTATGTCATTCACTGTAGACCTGTTTTTCAAACCTGGTTTGCAAAAATGTACCAAGTCCCATACGCATCTGATGGCAGTCATTTACAAATGTTGCTCACTAGTTGTCCAAGTAAAAACAATTTAATGCTCAGGTTCAAAACAGTTTAATGCTCAGATTCAGGCTAAACATGTGTTAATGCTCAGGTTCAGGATAACATGTGTTAATGCTCAGGTTCAAAACAGGTTAATGCTCAGGTTCAGGCTAAACATGTTTTAATTCTCAGGTTCAAAACTGTTCAATGCTCAGGTTCAGGCTAAACATGTTTTAATGCTCAGGTTCAAAACTGTTTAATGCTCAGGTTCAGGCTAACCTGCTCTTGTGGCTTTGTTAACCTAAATGATCATGCTAATTTCTCTCTGAGACTGGTAAACAGGTATAAAAATAGCCCCAGAACAATAAAAAAAAATTAAATGTCTATTGTCATTCAAGTTGTCTGTATTGAGGTCAGATTGTACACTGTTATAAAGTACCACTTACACCATTGCAAATTCCATGAAGGGGTAACCCTACTTGGCAATAAAGCAGATTCTGATGTACTACAACTTATTTATCCTAACTGAAAGAATGGTAGTCAAAAAACTAAAATGAACAATAATGTCTAGTAATAACTTAACTGTACATCATTGTTGTTGTGAGTCTTAATGTGGAGCTTAATGTACAGCTCCTATCAATTACACTTTTAAAACCATCAACATCCACCAAAATTAGGGCTTTTCAGCTTTCCACAATCATTGAAAAACGTACTACTGTTTTGTCTTGCTAACACGCTATAAATCCTTTAAAACCTATTTAGCCCCTGTATGTTTTTCTCAAAACAGTAGTTGGCAAGCCACAAGATCAAACTGACTACATGACTCCCATACATAGCTTTGTCTGTGTTAATGATAAAAAAACAGTGACTCTCACACATAAGCATTCGCCAGTATAATACATTCACTAATTGCCTTGAAGGAGGCACAAATGACATTTTATCAAAGCAAGACATTGTGGAAGACAATATTCCCTGGTCTTGCAGTTGTTCTGATACGTACAGGTGAGGAGATCCGTGGTCTTCTGCCAGCCTGGTACTTAAACGTAGTCACCTGTTCATGATGCATCCCGTCTACATGTAACACCATGCCTCTCATGGTGTTACATCTTAATATTAAGTCTTCCAAATATAACTTTGCATTTAAATAAACATTTGCTACTCACTAATTTTGTTGCTAAATTCTTGTAACAACCTAACTTTGCGCATTTTCACACCTAATAAAGCTCAAACTGCAAAAAGTGAGACACCAAATCAGCATTTTAATTAGCTGAAATCTATATATTTGTTCTGGGTTTAGAGAGCAAAAACGGAATATTCTAATCAGTTTGAAACTCTATAGCTAGTGTTATTTAAAGCCAAGCGAACAGCAGATTCTGCTCATTGCTCATATAAATTAATATACAATTCTCCAAAAATGAATGCTGAAAATGTTTTTCAATTGGAAAGATGCATTACAAAAAGACTGCATTAAAAGAGTGTCACTTTGTGATTCATCTATGGAAAAAAAGACTGGCTTCCCTTCACCGGTCTGTCCCTGTCACATTGGACCCTAGTAATTCACTGGAACACAGTCAAAAGTCATTATTGAATGGATTGACACTAAATGTATATGTAGCTACATTAAAATGTTAGTGTAGTTATCACCATGGTCAAGACAACTTAGGATTGTGTAGTTGGATATTAGCCAGGGTTCTAAAAACTTTGACATTTAGAAATGAACGAAGCCTGTGAGGTTCAGTGCATTAGCTAGCAAGCAAACCAAACCATCATCCCCACGTAGATAAAACCATCTAATCCTGCTTCGGCAGTTAGGGTCACTGTTACGAATTGCTTAATGATCTGCTTAAGATTTTAAGTAATAAAAAAACGCACCATCATGTAAACCATGAATCACCCCCAATCAGCCTCTTCACTGTCATTCTGAGCCCCTGAAGAACTTCATGATGCCTTAGCCACATGAGAGTGACATGCACCAGGGTGTCCTTTAGCCACAATTATGTTATTATGTTATTATGGTCGTGACCGAATGATAAAAGACCAAAATGTAATGAGAAATGTGATTCCTATTGTGTAAATGAAAAAGCCCCCCAACAACGACATGAACTCCATCCGAGCAATATTGTTGGGTCAAACATTTTTCTAGAAGCAAATAAGGAATTTATGACACCAAAGCACTGACATGATATATGTAATACATATCACTATCCCTATATGTTATATGTATGTCTCTGATCAGTTTTGGATGTAGGCACATTCTATACAATAATGATACTATCAAACACACAATCATCACAGAATAACACCAAGATAATTGAACTTCAGGGTCATCAATCTGCATAGTTAGGAAGCATAATCTATTGTGAATCAATGTCACTTGTTTTGGTGCAAATGAAGACAACCCCCATAAAGGGAAAGGTTTTGCCATAGACAATTACTCTGTCCTTATTCTTCCTGACTAGTTGTACGTTTGGCTGATGTCTTTGTTACTCATGTTAGTATGAGGCGGTACCTACAACCCATTCAGGTTGCACAGGCAGTCCAGCTCCTTCAGGATGGCACATCCATACGTGCGGTCGCAGCAAGGTTTGCTGTGTCTCCCAGTACAGTGTCAAGATTCTGGAGATACCAGGAGATACCAGGAGACAGACCGTTACACAAGGAGAGCTAGACAGGGCCGTAGAAGGGCATCAACCCAGCAGCAGGACTGGTATCTGGTCCATTGAGTGAGAAGGAACAGGAGGAGACCTGCCAGAGCCCTTCAAAATGACCTCTAGTTAGCTACTGCTGTGCATGTCTGACCAAACTTTCACAAACAGACGTCATGATGGTGGCATGAGGGCCCAAAGTCCTCTAGTCAGGCATATGCTCACAGCCCAGCACCGTGCAGCTCCATTGACTATCACCAACGAGGGTGAATACTCATGCAATTCATGAATTTCTGTTTCGTATTTCTATTTAATTTAGAACGATTTGCATGTTTCCTTTTTTCTTGTGACATTATGAATTCACTTGTGTTGATATGGGGCAATAACTTCTAATTAAATTGATTTTGATTTGATGTTGTGACACAATAACATGGGAAGCCATAGTGGATGGATTTTGAAAGCCACTAGATATTTATATCTGTGTCTTTGCAAAGCTTTCAGAGCATCTTTGGATCCCTGGGCTAATATTGCACCTGTATGATCACCATGGAAGATACCTGGGGATTTTCCACAATGTTTAATGTTTGTGTGGATAGAAACATAGATTGATTAAACCTCTTTCACAGGTTGCAATGAACCAAACCTAGTATGGCTTCTACAGATGTTTTTGGTCAACTGTGTTAAGCAGTTTTTCCAAGTCTGTCAAGGGTGTGTGGAGTGCAGGAACCAAATGCAGACATTTATACAAATAATAAGTGATTTTATTTACAAACAGAACACGTACTTTACACAGTTTAAAGTAAAGTCGCTGAAACAAGCAGCTAAACAATATAAGCCTAAACAAGCGACGCAACACCGTGACGGGACTTACAGTTACACATGTGTAGTATCCACAATGAGCCACACCCGGTGACGGAAACAAAGGACATAAACACACACACAAATCACCAAGTGACAACAGGTGCGCGTAATGTCCTATGGTGTCAAAAGTGTGCTTCAAAATAAAAGTGCTCCCCAGAATACCACTGCCTACCGGCACCGTGCTACCCTATCATTACAAAGTCGGCCTTTTCCAGTAGTTGACAGCTATATCCTTTATTAATTAATTGTTTGACAAGTCACTGCGTCTGTTCTCCCCTTCTGCCCCTATTCTGTCGTATTGAATGGTGTTGGAAAACAAGGGGTTACTTGTCCTTTTCCAGACGCTTTTGAGGTTGGATGCATCAACATGGTGTAGTTTCATATGTTTCTTCCGTTCCACTGTGTGTTTCTGTCTCCGGTGTCAGAAGAGGTTGTTGTGATGTTACTTTTCACAGCAGTTGTCTTTTGACAAACCCTTTTGATACAGTGTGATGGTTGTTCCTTGACTTGACATCTGACAGGTCAAACCTCAAACAATGCAGCCCTCACAAGAGGCAAAGCTCTTTCTCGTAATGTGTATTATGGTAGAATGCATGCCGTTACACTTTATAGGTGTGGTTAGATCTTTTTGTCCAGGATTATGATTGATGTTTACTTTTCGCGTGCACTGAGACTTAGTTGAGGGCATGGTTTGTTGACTTTTGGATTGTTAACAGATGGGTGGAATTGTGTGTGCAGACGTCCTCCTGTTACCAGCTCGTCTAGCTCACAGAAGTCAGCCTTTATCATTCATCTGTTTCAGACCCTCTCTCCCCATTATTTGTCTCCAGTTGTTGTTATTCCACTGTTCTTAATGACCTTTGGGTGTTTCTGAGAATCGTCTATTCCAAGTAGGCTGAGTTTGCTGGAGCAAAGCAATGTATGATTATAATGTTATTCCTTTTAGATGTCAACTGCTGTTGGGATTCTTGCAGACACCGGCTCTTATACTTAACGAGGCTCTTGACTGCCTCTTTTGACAGATGTGGTCCAGTTCCTTGAGTGTGGGGGTCTTCTTTATCTGATTTTCCAAGAAGAAGGTTTTGCCCTGCGTGGGAGGTTGTTATTTCCCCAAAGGTGTTCCGTCTGCTTTCACAAACTCCAACAATACGTTGCAAATATTCTCATCTCACTAGGCAATGTGCAACGGCTTACCATACCAATGTATAATGGTAATATTCCAGCATGTACAGTAACTGTAATCTTGCATATAATCTTTCTTCACTTAAACTGTGGTAGAGCAAAGCCTACTATGAGGTTGAGCATGGTGTGGACAGAACACAGACAACACAGTTTGTTGTTCCCAAATGTCTAACAGACCCCGTAATAAACTAAAGCTAGTAGTGTCCCACATGAGGAGAGAGAGTAGGGTGATGAACTGTAAGGGTTAGAACTGAAGCTAACATTCTACTTGCCTCATTCACCCCTTTCTCCTCAGTTGTTGGTGTTTATTTTGAACTTGATGGGAATGTGTAAGTGTCTACTCCATGGCAGGAAACGAAACAACAGCAATATTTTAGGGTGAAAAATTGTAGGATACTTAGTTATGTCAGATTTCAGTGAGAACTATTTGCCTGGATCGCTAAGGATATAGACAGAGCAAGAAGTCCTGGACTACTAGTTTACAGCTGCTATATTATTAACTGCGATTTAAAAGCCATTACTTCACAATAGTGACACAGGAAATGAGTTACTCAGTAACACCAAACTGCTGCCCTGACTTTTAATGTTCTGCACCCATAAACACTGAAATATAACTCTGATAAGTGCTGTACCACATAAACAATGTTACATGTCACCATCAGTGTACATCAGGACAGTTCATAGACAGAGGGAGAATGATGCAGGGAAAAAGCTAACTAGCAAAAGGAAAATTAGTGAGATACTCCCCCATATTAAGAGGGTTGTGTGTGTGGTGTATTTTTTGTCATAATATATGTCCCCAGGCAAAGTGTATTAAAGTAACATTAATGAGGGTTATTGATTCTGGATTGAATTAATTCTAATGTTATGATGATAATACCTAAGAAGCGAACCAGGAAGATCTGGTTTGTTTGAAGTCTTTAAACCCAACAAGTGTTCTAGTTGTCATGGTAGCATGTTTCCATGGAGACCCATCAAGGCCACTGCTCTGAGTGCTGGTTTAATTTCTTTTATCATTCAGTTATTTGTCCATTGTCCCCTGTGATAACTGGGGTCGACTCTCAGGGCAAAGAAAATCTTATTTAAAAATGGTCTTCCATTAGTCTTTGTTAAAAGCCTAAGCACTTACTCATTGTAAGTGTTCATTTGTTTATGAGGATTTACAGACACTGAAAAATCAAGCACTAGTTTATGATACAGCTTCAGATGTAGGCCGGAGTGAAACACAATGATAGTGTCTTTCAATATATGTAATTTATCCCCTTTTCAAACACATGATACATAACTCCTAATGCGACCATACGTTTTATTTGGGTCTATTTGAAGATGCAAGTAGCCACTGCTATACCAGACAATATATATTTATAATATCCTAATCCAGCCTACCTTAAATTAATAATGGTTACCGCCTTGCAATCATGATAACAAAATGGTTTATCTTAGATTATGTCGCTTAGCCTATTGTTCATGCAAACAACTAGCTACATAAATGCATGTCCTGCATCAAGATTCAAAAATGACATTACAAACTGCTTGTACAAGGAGTGTATGTCCTGTGTCAACATAAACAGTACACACTGTTAGTTAAGGCACGTTATCATTATTCATCATTTGTTCATGTTAACTGTTGTATTAATTAATGGTAGTTCATGTACCCTTAGTGTTACCTGACTGGAATCGGCAGGATGAAGTCGAACCTAGAGGCAAGTCTCTGGATGTGATGAGACGCAGTGCAAAGGTCAGCATTGGTAAACCCGGGAGTTCAGACATATGGGGTCCATTATATCAAGTTCATAGGAATTTTGACCTCTGTCAACATTAGACAGGTGGAGAAAAGCAACACATAGGAATGTAGAATGAATTACATTCAGTGACATTGCCACCGGTGGAATGAGTAACACTAAAAACAGAACTACAGCTGATAACGTTTTTCAAATTCTAATTATCTTCAACTTTTGGACAAGTAATGACTTTTATGCTTTAAAGACTTTTCACTTGCTAAAGTTGCATCCATAGTTGACACTTACAACCGGTTCAATTAACATTAATTAGACAGCTCTTTGAAGCTCACAAGTGGTAACCATTTATGTTAAAAAATATATTTTTAGCTATTTCTGACACTGACACTTCTGACAGAAACATGATGATTAGAATATAATACAATTTTACGAATTGATGAATGGGCAATCATTTCTTGTGTCTATTACCTAAACTGTGATGAGTTTCAGTTAAGGTATTCATGGGGCTATTAAATGTTACTCTCCACAGGCACTAAGGCCTTCACATTTTAAAGAAAGTAATAAACACAGTGAACGCTTCTTTAAAAGAGCCAGTATGGACAGTTTGTTGTACTATATTTCAAAAGTTATGGCATTAATGACCCCCTAGCAACAGTTTTCATGCTCCGTCGGACATTATTTCCCATAAAAGTGATACTACTAGAGAGGATGTTCCTCGACAACAATGACAGCGTGTACAACATTACGTATTAGCAGGTGAGTATGTATGTATGTCAAACAAAGAGAAAACACATAATATAACACTTTTAGATTAAAAAACAAATGTGACTTGTATTCAATTAAGGTGAAAATGATTCTGTTAAATCCTTTATTACATGCTTTCGCTTACAGGGTATTCCATTTTAGAGATACATTAGTTTTGAATGGACTCTTGTGGCTCAAAGCAGTGATGCAATTTATTCATGTATATGGTCTAAGGAAACCTCAAGAAACCCAAATCTTCAAGAGGGACAAAACATGCCAGATATGTTTAAGAACAATAAAAGATTACGGGACAAAATGCTACACCTGTAAGTCAATTTGAGCTATATCATTTGAGTGTCAATATATTGGACACGAGGTGTCTGCGGAGTATTGATCCAACATTTTCATACATGAGCGTCCTAATACATATGGATCTCCTGCTGAGGTTCAATCAATAGAGGGCGAAAGGTTGATCACCAAGTACACATTGAGGCACTTTAGTAGATTATTAGTGAGGCGACAAGGTGGTGTGCTTTTACATAAATAAACACTCACATGGGAGAAGGGAAAGTACACATTCAGGTCATCCACTTAGTTTTAAGTGCACATGCTGTACTTTTCCCACAGCATAGGACGCTCCACAAGCTATTAGTCATTTCTTTCTGCGCTGCTTTTCCTCCTGGGGAAATCTGTCCTCTCCAAGACCTTTCCAATGTGGCTGACAACCCTATGATGTCTCCCTCCCAGAGTAGGAAGAACCATGGTCAAACTAAGACCCGATGGCACAGGCAGAATAGATTTGGAAAGTGGAACTGCCCACTTTAGAAAGGAGAACCTTCCGGAAGGACAAACAAACTCTGCAGCACTCCACCAATCAGGCCTGTATGGTAGAGTGGCCGGATGGGTGTACTCCACAGTAAGTTTGCCAAATGGCCCCCGAAGGACTCTCAGACCATGAGAAACACATTTTTTCATCAGGTCTGATGAAACGAAGATGGCCTGAAGATGGCCTGAATGCCAAGCAAAATGTCTGGAGGAAAACAAGCACTGCTCATTACCTGGCCAATGCCATTCCTACAGTAAAGCACGGTGGTGGCAGCATCATGCTGTGGGGATGTTTTTCAGTGGCGGGAACTGGGAGACTAGTCAGGATCGAGGAAAAGATGAATGCAGCAATCTACAGAGACATCCTTGAAGAAAAACTGCTCCAGAGCGCTATGGACCTCGGACTGGGCCAAAGGTTCATCTTCCAAAAGGACAACAACCCTAAGCACAACAAAACCTCTTCTTAACCTCAAAACTACTAAATCGTACAATTCCATGTTTGGGTCCGGCCCTAGAATGCTCAATGGACTATGATTGGTCAAAACAGTCAAGCCAATGTATTTTATTGAACAAAAAGATGACACCAGTGCTGCACCACATGTAGGGGGGAGAAGAAGAGCCACAGATGCATTTTAATGCGAGAAAAAGCAACTATTGAAGCGGTAGAGTAACAAAGATGAGACGCAAACGTTGCCTACGGGCCAGTGAGTTTCTTTGTCTACTGGCCCAATGTTTTACTGGCCCTGGGCCAGCAGGCCATCAATAATGTTGAGCCGTGTTCCTGTGTGCAATACATTCAGCAGCTTGCAATTAGCTTTAGCTTGCTACTTGGCTAGCACCTATTCAAAATACAATACATTTTGTAATCAATGTGACTATATGTGACTATATTATTATTCTTTTGAATTCAAAATTCAGTTCATGACGATAACTAAATGGAAAACAAACAAGCGAGCCAGCCAGGTATTTAGTGCTATTGCCCAAAGCAACAGATAAACGCTGGACAGCTGCCCGTGTAAAAACATTCCCATTGCAAATGATACATTTAATACTGTATTTACATATTTTCTTTGTGTAAAATGTACTTACTCTTACTGAGTTGTGTGTTTATTCGTCGTAGTGATTTTCAGAGGAATGAGTGTCTGCTACAACAACATGGAAAGTGCACAAATATTTTTTGTGTGGTACAGTATATTAGAAGATAATTGAGTTATAATAACACATTTAAATGTTTGAGAGCTTTGATATTGATATTTTTATGAGTACTTCTAAGGGTCTGAAACTTTCAGGCTTCCCTCTGGTTGTCCTTTCATCTCTGTGGACTGCTCAGCATTCTCAGGAGGATCTCTTATCTACCCCCAGTAAGAGGGTTCTGGAAAATGGAGGAGAGAGCAGTGACAAGATGGGTGAGATGTTTGTTTTATTAGATCACCCAGTTATAATTGATGTAGTAATGCTTACTCATACGTTTCATAAACTAGCCGCTTGGCTAGCATTCCTTGTTAACTTGTGTATGGAATGCAAGCCATTGTTATTTACATTAATGTGAATATATCACAATTTTGTATACAGTATATTGTATATAACAACGGGACATTTTAATATTATGTATTGACACTGACACTGATTGTAATAATATAATGTACTGATACTGATTGTAATAATCAGTGTTGTCTATAGGTGAGGGGGCCGAGGATTTGTGGTGATTGCCTTGTTGGTAATAATGGAAAATATAGAGGTCTTTGCATAATATGTAGAACCTACAGTAGTTGCACATACTGTCTGCTTTTCTTCAAGTTACCAATATAATTGCATTTTATGATTTGTATTTATTAGTTAAGTAAACTGTACAGTAACTTAAAAATAATATTTTTATTCTAAACCTAACCCTAACCTAAACCTGAGTAATCAGTTTATCAACCAATTGTTTGTTTAAAGTTTGTTGAGAGTATAACAATGTATTGAACATCAACAATTGGGAAATTGGGACTCTCAAAATAAAGTCTAACCATTACCTCTTATTTATGGCTTTAAATGAATTCTTATCTTAAAACATTTTTAGCATCCTTATTAATAGACTACACCACTGGGGGTTCTCAGATGACTGTCCTGCCAGGATTGAAAAAGATTTTCTCCGGCCATGTACTGTGTGTCAAATGTGAGGGCTTGCTGTCAACTATGTCAGTTTTAATGGGTGTCCCTCAAGGTTTTATTCTTAGGCCTAATCAATTCTCTATCTATATTAATGATGTTGCTCCTTGCCTTTTTTGTGTTGTGTGTCATGCATGCTGATGGGAGGCTTGTAACCAAAACATCTGTGTGACAAATAAAATATTTACTGGAGTGCTTCCTATCTTCCCTTGCTTTTTAATCTAATCCTTCCGCAAATCTGCTTGCCCTCTAGGCATCCTTGCCTTGGACGGGACTAAATTGGAGTGTGTCAACACCAACAAATATACTTGGCATTTGGATTGACTACTCACTCACATTCAATATCCACATTGGGATTGACTACTCACTCACATTCAATAGCCACATTGGGATTGACTACTCACTCACATTCAATATCCACATTGGGATTGACTACTCACTCACATTCAATATCCACATTGGGATTGACTACTCACTCACATTCAATATCCACATTGGGATTGACTACTCACTCACATTCAATATCCACATTGGGATTGACTACTCACTCACATTCAATATCCACATTGGGATTGACTAC
>JACXGK010013401.1:0-12725 GCA_016801125.1 Novumbra hubbsi
ATATCAACACGAATGCACCTAAAACTTCATCTGTAATATCACCCCGTGAGAAGGCATTTCTACATTTTCTATTGCACATTATCCATGAACCATCTCAACAGGTTCTAACAGCATTAACCCACAATGGATTCCTTTATTCACAGGACACTTCTCTGGAATGGTGTTCTGTCTTTGTTATACTGTGCTGAGTAGAATTTGAAAGGCATCTAAACTCCTCACGAACAAGACAACGCAGATGTTTTCCTCCAACATCGTAGTTTTAATATAAATAGGAAGTGTGAAACTGTACAGATACAATACATAACAATGTATCAATGACATGCTAGACATAAACAATGAAACACATTGCATGGTACAGATTGGCTTACTAAATAGAGAGGTAACAGGTTATTGACACATCTATCTGTCTCCATTCTTGGAGAATGAGCTCTTTCAGAGACTGAGATGCTGAACAGAGACTGATGCTGGACCTGTCTTTTCAGAACTCCCCATAGGTGTTCTATTGGGTTGTGGTCAGGTGACATACTTTGCCACTGAATCACTTTCACCCTGTTCTTCCTGTGCAATGCAACAGTGGAAACACAGTGTGTAAAGAGAGCAAGTGTATCTCCCAGTCAGAGGAATGAACCACCAGGTTATCCAGATAAGCCGTGCAATTGGCAACGTCACTCGCCACCATAATAACCAGGGCGCTAGAATGTAGCAGGAACATTACGCATCCCGAATGCCATTGCTGTGTACTGCGGGCATCATTGTGTACTGCGGGCATCGCTGTGTACTGAGGGCATCGCGGTGTACTGAGGGCATCGCGGTGTACTGAGGGCATCGCGGTGTACTGAGGGCATTGCGGTGTACTGAGGGCATCGCTGTGTACTGAGGGCATCGCTGTGTACTGAGGGCATCGCTGTGTACTGAGGGCATCGCTGTGTACTGAGGGCATCGCTGTGTGCTGCGGGCATCACTGTGTGCAGAGGGCATCACTGTGTGCAGAGGGCATCACTGTGTACTGAGGGCATCACTGTGTACTGAGGGAAGAGTCAGGTATAACAAATGCTGAGATCAGTGTTTATCGATCTTTTTCGGTGTTTGCTAACTTCATTGCTGACGATGATTCAGTCTTGTTTTCCCTGCTGGGTCATCTGGTGCTGGTGGCCATGGGTTATCAGTTGTGAGAATGTTGGCCAGTTGGTACGGATTGTGTTTGTTCACCAATTATAACCCTTTTGTGAAAAAACGGTGTAGAATGTTCTGAAAATAGTTTGTCTGATGTGTTCTTGTCAGGTCCAGAAGAAGTGTGACTTCATGGGTCATTTCTGTGGCTGAGGGGAAAAATTATATACATCCAATTTACCACAGACATTTACCTTCCTTCAATTATTAAATGCAGTACCTCATTATGACTCATGGCTGCCTGACTGGATGGAGGGGGACGCAGGTTGGAGGTTCTCTGGCTGTTCAAGCACTGCAGCCGGGGGTGGAGGGAGGATGGTGGGTGGTGCAATGGAGGTGGATGGTGGTGAAATAAGTAAAATCATTTGAAGTGGGGAAAGGGGCTGGGCGGTACCAAAGCAAAGAACATAAAATCAGAAACCCCCTAACCAAAACGTTCCTAACAAAATAATAACTTCCCTGGCTAGTCTAATAAATCCAAGGGGTGGTCCGCCCAGGTCTTACCTAGTGTATATAGACTATTAACTCCTACGGGAAATGTATGCCCACGGGCCTCTTGCCGACACTCTCCCAGGGTCCCCTTCCCCCTTGGGAACAAACGGAGAGTTACAAGTGAAACAAAAAGACACCAGGGTCAAAACCACAAAATGTACACTTAAACAGAACAGGTACCACAAATAAACAACCAAACCAAAAACTCCCAACTCCCAACTAACAACACACTAATCTAATCACGCTCCAAGCACTAACAAACAAGCACCAAACAGCGATATGAACAGACACGAACCTGATCAGAGATCAGATGGGGTGGTGAACTGAGATCTTACATTGCGGATGGAAGGATGTGATTGGTTGATGGGGCAGCTGAATACTATAAAGGGAGGGAGATGTACTTGATCGATGGCACCTGTGCAGACAAAGGGGAACACACAGCAACAGGGAAACGTAACAAGGACACTGGGTTTTGATGAAGTGTGAGTCTGCCTATAACAACAAACGCTTTTTGGCTGTATGTTCATTTTGTATTTCTTTATTCAGCTAGTTTGATGGTTCTGTTCCATTACATTTAAGAAAATGTCAACAACAACACCCCATCCAAAGTAAACATGATTACACAATTTGACTGATGTACTGTGGAAATGGAATGTTATTTTGACTATGAAATATGTAATGATATTTTAGTTATGGGTACGTTTAATATTATACGGATGAAGTAGACATTATAGGTCCAAGGCCCCGAGATTGAGGCGAGGACACTGTGCTCAGTAGAACACGCTATCTGACACAGAACTTAAACACGCACATACTGATACTGATTAGGAAACTAGCAGCCAGAGGAAAACAACGAGACAGTAGCTGTCGCCTAAACACCACATATCACACATACACCGGAGTCCTGCTTAGCGAAAATCAGGGAAACAGGGTGGGGGGAATTGTCCATATAATTTAGGTCCGCTGGGTTCGGACCTCAGATCTTTTTGCTCCTGCTAGAGGGTGGAATCTGATCTCCGGGTATATATATCTGTATTAATAAAGACGATCGCTTTTTGGAAGACTTTTATTGTGTGATCATTCTCTGATTTGGACTCGGGGAAGTCGCCCGACTTCTACAGTACCCACCGTTGTTAGAGCAGCAGGCCTACTGCTAACAATACAGTAACTGGCTGAACTTCGCCGGAAAGTCGTCGTGATACAACCAACAGAAGTGATAAATACCGGGCGTTTGTTGGAGAGTTCTCGCAGCATTTTGCTTGTTTTTGCATTTCTCACTCTTCATATGGGATTCCACAAATGTACTTCCTATTGTGCCACATTTGAAAAACGTCTTGCAAAAAACACAATCGGCTTTATTTTCTTTCCCTTCAACAGATTTCAACCACGAAGCTAAGTTGCTGTTGTTTAACCACTTCTCACTTATAAGTGAGTTACACTAATTTGCACATTGCAATGCTACATGCGGGAAGATTAGCAGTCAATCGCTACTATGTAACTAGTGTGGATTATTTTAGTTAAGATTAGATATTAGATGTGTGTGTGCTATTAGAAGCAAACGGTGCCAGTAGGGCGTATACTCTGAAAGTAGCCAACTGGGGGTCGTAAATGTTAATCAGTACATTCCAGAGGTAGGACTATAAATCAAGGGATTAGTAACAAGGACATAGAATGTATAGGAGGACAGGTTTATGGCCTTTTAGCTGGACCCACAGATGCAGACAAGGAGGATGGAGACAAGAGCTAGCCAAGGTCAGATCTACTGGCGCCAGCCTACCCCCTCAACTGTTTTCTTAGTCGACCTCCGAGGCCAACGGAGGGCCCCGCGGATGGAGATGGGGTCTGCAAGACCGAACACGCCCACCCAGGAAGCGCGCTCAGCAATTTCGATACAATGACTGAGTGGGGAATAGGCTACATAAAATGTGTCCGATGTGAACGGACTTCAGATCTTCTTGGCTGTATTTTGGGGAACGATCTCCAGATATATCTGTAATAAAGGCGTTTACTTTGGAAATAGTTGACCGTGTGGACATTCTCTGATTCAGGACTCGGGGGAAGTAGTTTGAATTCTACACTAGCTATATTACCTATCTTGGTATTAGTTAGCTATCTACCTTACGAACAGTGTTTGGAGAAAAGCTGCCATCCGTCACAAGTGTCTTGTTAACATCTAACATAATGAATGTTGTGCGACCAGAGGTAAAAGCACATTATTGTGCGTCATCTCTTTACAATGCTAACAAAACTTTTAAGATCTTTTAAAAATAGGAACTAAGACAATTTCATACTTTTCAGTGACTTTTATAGAATTTTATTTCATTCATAGACTAATTAAATATGAATTATGTTCATGTTTAATACATACTTTAATGTTCACCACAAGACCGATTCATAACGCTGCAGAGAAACGTTGCAGCAGTGTTTCAGATGATTTTATGCTGGGTTAATGGTGTTGCTGTGATCTGCTTGTCAGGTGGCAGTTGTCTGGTTGTAGAATATAGTTCATGTTTTATTGTATAGGCTAGTTTGTGTTCACATGCTTTGGCAACGTTGTATTGCATCCATGTCAACAAAGCCAATTGTATTGAATAGTGTTTAAATGTGCATCCGGAATCTGTAAATGTGTAACCACTGCAATAACAAGACGTTCACGGTGTATCCCTCAGAGAAATGAACACTTTTAAGATAAATACATTCTTTAACGGTGTTGAAACCAAATGTTTCCCCGGGTTGCAAATCAGAGAATTTCCACGCCATCAAGTCTTCCCAAATCATACACCTTTATTACAAATGCATTCGGAGATCTGTCTCGCAAGACAGCCAAGAAGATCTGAAAGTCCGTTCACATGGACACAGGTTAAAATAGCCACACACACAATCGATGCATAGTAGTTGCTGCACGTGCTTCCTGGGTGGGTGTGTCTCGTGTTGCAGCCCCCAGCCCTGGGGTGAACCATCTGGTGACCTTTTCCGAGGTAGATGAGAATGGTGTTGTTGTGTCCGGCGCCAGGAAGTCTACAGGACCCCTCTGGCCTGTCTCCCCTCCTCTCCTTCCTGGGTCACTTTATCAGTCCCATGTGTGGTGGTCAAGCTAGAAGTTAATTCATAGGTTTCCATGTACACAGTGTCCTTTGTCTTATTCTCCTAACTTCCTGACCCCCCCCTCTTATGGAATGTCCCAAGTAACCTATTAACCCCCAGCCTACTCCTTAGGAGTCTACTCCCCAAAGACATCCCAGCACCTAACATCTTTAATAACGAATTCCACAATAGCGTTTTCTACTGAGCACAGTTTCCTCGCCTCAATCTCGGCGCCTTGGACCTATAATGTCTACTTCATCCGTATAATATTAAACTTACCCATAACTAAAATATCATGACATATTTCATAGTCAAAATAACATTCCATTTCCACAATGCAAAATTAACTGATACGGTTTTGTCCTAATAACTTTACAGCTTTGTTATCTGAATCAATACGTAGTTTTCTGATAACTGTATAAGAATAAAATATGGTTTAGGGATTTGTTTGTACTTCAAACAGTCACACAGACGAGTATTTCTATAGAACTGAACAAAGACACGATTAAAATACTGTTGTTCAACCACTTACCGTTTAAGCGACTTGTTTTTGGCAGAAAAACGCCAAAACAAAGCGCTCGATCTGTGTGTGGTTCTTTCAAACTATGTCCCTATTTAAGTAGCGATGGGCTTTTCGACACTCACCCTCGATACTGTTCCGATCTGCACCAGACAATGTTCAGAGACGTGTTCCGTAACACCTCTGCTCACGTGACGCTGATGGTTTAATGAAAAGCAATCTGAAACACACCAGAATAACGAGATACAAACCTCACATTGTTCCTTTACTTTCTTAATTGACACAACAAGGCTAGAATGTTTTTTCAGTAATAAAGGACAATACGTCTGTATGAACATTGAACATCTGATTTTTATTTCTGACCGGCAGATGTCACACTGGAGTATGTGTTTCGAGCATTTTGTGAAGACTCGAAACAAATGTATCGATTGTTTCGGAAAGCGTCGTTCTAATCATCACTATACGTAAGCAGATAAGACGGATAAAATGCATGTCTAATCCTAAAAGGAGGTTACGGGGATGCATGAGTTTCTTTTTCCTTCCAATACGGTTGGCAGATCCTCTTCGGGCTCCTTTGCGGATCGTAACTGTCAGTTGCAAATACCGCCACCTATTGTTCAGGAGTTGTGATAAGCCATGGCAACCTACACTTACATTCTTATTGTCCAAACAGTCTCCCTACTAAAATGTGTAAGTTACCTAACCACCACACTGATTCCATCTTCCCCTTTCAAAATACCTCCTATCCCCCAACTCCATTCACTCTCCTTACTCCTTCCAACAATATTTTACTCTGAATGTCCTTATTAGTCCTTGTTTGTTAAAGACACCTGTCTGTAAGTTAAACCATTAATTTGTATAGACAAGGGGAATTTGGCCTATTTGAACTTTCCTTCATGATCATGATTTCTATCCCACTATGTGGTTCTTGTTTAAATGTACTTGCTAAAATTATCTTGAATCAATGATTACAACCTCCCTGGTTATGCTACATGTAGGCTCTCTTCATCTTAAAGAACTGATGGAGAAAAACTCTTTCCACAGTCAGAACAGGAGTATCACTTCTCTCCAGTATTTAAAAGAATTCAAGAATTGAAATACCAGACATGAGACTCATAATACTTTCCAGTGGGCACCAGCCTCTAAAAGAAAGACAACATTTCCAGACTCTGAAAGTGATCTGGGAAGCTGAACATCAAGTCATCAACCTAAGTAGAGGGGCAGAATCTGTAAAGAAGATTACTAATAAACACAATATAACATCTGTAGCAGTTTCTTGATGTGAATCAGAAAATGTACAAAATCTGTGCCACATCTGCATTGGTGACAGAAGACCTGCAGTATTTTGTGGTTATTCCATCCTTGTGTGAAGAACATCAAGTGCTGCTAGATCTTTGGTATGAAGGAGTGCAAAGAGATGGACCTCATTATCTGCATGTAGGAGACCTTCTGGGTCCAGTTGGTAAAACAGGTGGTATAAGTGCCCATTCACACATGGTGATAGATCTTTTATACATCGTTGGTGATAAATCTTTTTACATTTGAAGAGATCTGTGAAATACATAAAAATGGTACATTATGAAATGAAAAATATGACAAAGGAGACACCAAAACTGTTGGGCAGCTGAAATCCTACATCAAGCAAGAATGGAGAAACATTTCAAAACTACAGCAGTTGGTCTCCTCTCACCCTGACAGTTGTTAAAACAAGAGGTGCTGTAACACTGGTAAACATGCCCCTGTCTAAAATGTTTGTAAAAATGTTGCTAGCATCAAACTCCAAATCCATTCCAAAAATATATCTTTTTTTGTTTCAACATTTGATATGCGATCTTTGTACAATTTCTCATTAAATAAAGGGACACATTTGCACATCATTGCATTTTGTTTTTATTAGCACTTTACACTGCATCCCAACATGTTCGGAAAAGACTTGTAGATTGTATTGATGACAGCATTGCACACTATTCATTATCACCAGTCTCTGTGTAGCTGTGTGTGTTTGTACAGTGAAGAAAAAAATATTTCATCCCCAAATCAATGTATAACTTATTTGAAATGCATTTTTCTAGAATATTTTGTTGGTATTCTGTCTCTCACTGTTCAAATACACCTACCATGAAAATAAAAGACAGACCATTTCTTTGTCAGTGGTATTATGGCAATTTACTGTCTAGGATTAAAATTTAGGCTGGTAAGAAAGAAAATGTATTTAGCACAATTAACAGTTTATTAAAGATTCATTTGCAAGAAGAGTCTGGTTCCCTATCACCCAGAGTGACAGGGAAGCATCTCTGCCAATTCCAAAGTTACATACATTCTTATACACTCAGGTTATTTGCATATCCAGTTGGTATAATCCAGTCTAGGGGTGTGTCAAAACAATGTTCCCTTCCTGAACCCAATCTGTTTTCCCCCTATCCTGTGTCTATCCAGGTGCCCCAATAGCCCCCACTCAGGGTGGACGTATCACCCCCTCATGGCCACATTCCTATAGACCAATGAACAGAGAGGTGATAAGGAGAACAGATGGGCAGCGTATTTACAGGATTTAGCATACAGATTGGTGTCACCAACAAATACAGACCAGATCCTCTCTCCTAGCTTTATGACCCCAACATTCCTTTGCTCTCTTAAAGCAACAACAGAGTTGGACATGTAAGCGGTGTATGATCAATTAATACATCTAATTGATAATGTTACCACAACAGTGGGCAACAGACTACCCCACCGGGCACACCTTGGGAGTATGTGGGCAAGAGGCCCACTGGCATACATTACCCTTAGAGGTTCTCACTGTGAATACACACCAGGTATGACCTGGACAGACCACCACCTGTATTTATTACAGTAGACACACCAGGTATGACCTGGACAGACCACCACCTGTAATTATTACAGTAGACACACCAGGTATGACCTGGACAGACTACCACCTGTATTTATTAGAGTAGACAGGTCAATTTGTTTGGTTAGGTAAGTTGTGTTAGGGGGATTGTTAGTTTCTCTATTTTTGGGATGTTTGTTATTTTAAATTGATTTGCTTTGGTTTAATCAAGACCCTTTTCCACATTTTCACTGGAGTTGTGTTTTGACAAAAAACTTCACAAATAGTATTGTCAGTTACCCTTCCTTACGCCTACAACCACATACCTTTTTCCATTATAGCTGATGTCTAGTGGGGTGTTGTATGGCTGGTGCAATATAAAGCAATGACATTTAGAGAAAGTCTTCCCTCAGTCAGAGCAGGAGTAAGGCTTCTCTCCAGTATGTATGCGCTGGTGAGATTTTAAGCCATCTAATCGAGAGAAACTCCTCCCAGAGTCAGAGCAGGAATAAGGCTTCTCTCAAGTATGTACATGCTGGTGAGATTTTAGGATACTTGGCTCACAGAAACTCTTCCCACAGTCAGATCAGGAGTAAGGCACCACTCCAGTATGTATGCGCTGGTGAGATTTTAGGCCATCTAATCGAGAAAAACTCTTCCCACAGTCAGAGCAAGAGAAAGGCTTCTCTCCAGTATGTATGCGCTGGTGCAATATAAAGTGATGAGATTTAGAGAAACTCTTCCCACAGTCAGAACAGGAGTAGGGCTTCTCTCCAGTATGTACACTCTGGTGAGATTGTACACTACCTAAACAAGAGAAACTCTTCCCACAGTCAGAACAGGAGTAAGGCTTCTCTCCAGTATGTATGCGCTGGTGCATTTTAAGGCGATAAGACTTGGAGAAACTCTTCCCACAGTCAGAGCAGGAGAAAGGCTTCTCTCCAGTATGTACTGGCCGGTGAGACTTTAGTAGACCTAAACAAGAGAAACTCTTCCCACAGTCAGAACAGGAGTAAGGCTTCTCTCCAGTATGTACAAGCTGGTGAGAATTTAGGCCATCTAATCGAGAGAAACTCTTACCACAGTCAGAGCAGGAGTAAGGCTTCTCTCCAGTATGAACACGCTGGTGAGATTTTAGTTGACTTAAACAAGAGAAACTCTTCCCACAGTCAGAACAGGAGTAAGGCTTCTCTCCAGAATGAACACGCTGGTGAGATTTTAGTCGACTTAAACAAGAGAAACTCTTCCCACAGTCAGAACAGGAGTAAGGCTTCTCTCCAGAATGTACACACTGGTGAGATTTTAGTTGACCTAAATAAGAGAAACTCTTCCCACAGTCAGAACAGGAGTAAGGCTTCTCTGCCGAATGTACACGCTGGTGAGATTTTAGATAACGTAAACAAGAGAAATTCTTCCCACAGTCAGAACAGGAGTAAGGCTTCTCTCCAGTATGTACGCGCTGGTGCAATTTAAGGCGAAGAGACTTGGAGAAACTCTTCCCACAGTCAGAGCAGGAGTAGGGCTTTTCTCCAGTATGTATGCGCTGGTGAGATTTTAGGATACCTGGCTTAGAGAAACTCTTCCCACAGTCAGAACAGGAGTAAGGCTTCTCTCCAGAATGTACACGCTGGTGAGATTTTAGGTTCCTTAAACAAGAGAAATTCTTACCACATTCAGAACAGGAGTAAGGCTTCTCTCCAGAATGTACATGCTGGTGAGATTTTAGGTTACCTACACAAGAGAAATTCTTCCCACAGTCAGAGCAGGAGAAAGGCTTCTCTCCATTATGTACACGCTGGTGCAATTTAAGGCCATGAGACTTGGAGAAACTCTTCCCACAGTCAGAGCAGGAGAAAGGCTTCTCTCCAGTATGTACACACTGGTGAGATTTTAAAGTACCTAACTGAGAGAAACCCTTCCCACAGTCAGAACAGGAGTAAGGCTTCTCTCCAGTATGTATGCGCTTGTGAAATTTAAGTTGATGAGACGTAGAGAAACTCTTCCCACAGTCAGAACAGGAGTAGGGCTTCTCTCCAGTATGTATGCGCTGGTGCAATTTAAGGTGATGAGATTTAGAGAAACTCTTCCCACAGTCAGAACAGGAGTATGGCTTCTCTCCAGTATGTACACTCTGGTGAGATTGTAGACTACCTAAACAAGAGAAATTCTTCACACAGTCAGAACAGGAGTAAGGCTTCTCTCCAGTATGTATGCGCTGGTGCATTTTAAGGCGATAAGATTTGGAGAAACTCTTCCCACAGTCAGAGCAGGAGAAAGGTTTCTCTCCAGTATGTACTGGCCGGTGAGACTTTAGTAGACCTAAACAAGAGAAACTCTTCCCACAGTCAGAACAGGAGTAAGGCTTCTCTCCAGTATGTACAAGCTGGTGAGAATTTAGGCCATCTAATCGAGAGAAACTCTTACCACAGTCAGAGCAGGAGTAAGGCTTCTCTCCAGTATGAACACGCTGGTGAGATTGTAGACTACCTAAACAAGAGAAATTCTTCACACAGTCAGAACAGGAGTAAGGCTTTTCTCCTGTATGTATGATAATGTGTCTATTTAACTGTGATGTAGTTAGGAAACATCTTTCACAATGGGGGCAGTGGTGAGACTTCTTGTCTTTGTAATCTTCCTGTTGTTTCTCTCCAGATGTAGAAATTGTATCCACTTCAGAAATCTCATCTGTGTGATCAATAACAGAAAGGTTTTTTAGATAAGTTACACATTATCAATCAGTTAGTTAATTAGTTGATGTAACTTTTCAAGTGTTATAAAAAAAGTGATAAAGATTTTTGATTCATATTCTCACATTATATGTAACAATATGTAAATATGCGGTAACCTCCAGAAATGTGTCAGAGTAAAAAATAAATCTAAATGCTGCAAAAGACTTATTTTTGTTAATCAGCATGATCATACACACTAAATAAATCTGGGAAATGGCTACAAAAACATATCCGTACGTCTAAAACACAATTAGAGCAATTATTTAGAAATGTGAAACAACTGGAGCTGAAGTTGTCTGGAAGAGGGATGAACCGTCCTTTGACCAATCTTTGACCACTCTTGTCAGATTTGGTGCAGTTTGCTGAAGAAACAAGTCTCTCAGAAAGCTAAACTGCACCAAATCTGACAAGAGTGGTCAAAGGACGGTTCATCCCTCTTCCTCTTCCAAATCTGACAAGAGTGGTCAAAGATTCCAGATTCAGTCAAAGATTCCACCAAAAGCGACTTATTGATGTGAAAATGACCAAGGGACATTTAACAAACTATTAACATTGCTGCATGTATTTTTGCCCAGTAGATTTGGTCACATTTCCAGTAGACCCATAATAAAGTCATAAAAGAACCACATTTCATGACTGTTTTTTGTGACAAAGAACTATGTGATCCAATGATTCCATCACAGAAAAATAAGAGTTGTAGTAATTATCAGAAACGCATACTGCCATGACATACATGTTCATTACAAGAGTATGTAAACTGTTGACCACAACTGTAAGTAGCAAGAAAACCTCCAAGGATCACTGAAGGAGAATTGATAAAGTTGGTTACATTTTTGGGTCAAAGTCTCCAACTACTATTAGACAACTCTTCCATTCCTAGATGTTATAAAGGCGGATAGTCTGCTGTCACCAAATCACAAACATAAGCCTGTGTGACACAAATGTAGGGCCACAAGTGTTGATGTTGTGCATAAAGTAGTGTAGAATAATGTATTTTTCTACGTCTGAAACTCTACTGAAGGTCATTGGGAACCCCTTACTTCATGCAACTGGTAAGGTGACCCAACAAATACAGAAGCAGTGGGCCTCATTCAAACAGGAGGCAGCAGATGAGGCTGGGGAAGCACCTGACCCCCAGACCATCAGAACCGGCTCCCCTCAAGGCTGTGTCCCGTCCCCCCTACTCTACTCCCTGAACACCAACAGCTGTACCTCCAGTCACCCCTCTGTCAAGCTCCTGAGATAAGAGGACGACACCACCCTCATTGGACTTATTTCTGATGGAGACAGGTCCATCTACAGGTAGGAGATTGACCATCCGGTGGAGCACTCATGCACCCTCCGCTTGGCAGAGAGGGTGATTGACTGCAATCTGCCGTCTCTACATGACCTACACACCTCCAGGATGTGGAGACTTGCGACAAAGATTGGGGCTGATCCCTCTCACCATGGAAATGGACAATTCTGAACTCTCCCCATTGGCAGAAGATTGAGGTCTATCAGGACCAAAACCTCTCGCCACAAAAAACGTTTATTTCCTACAGCATCCCTGATTCTGATGCGCCCCCCCCCCCTTAATATGCTAACTTTTGTCACTAGAGTAAAATACATGTTGTGGCACTGTCAGAGTTTAAGACTAAAAAATACAATGCAGAGTGCAACGCGTGTGCAAACACACACATACATCCCCCATGTGTTCTGTCTGTCCAATGAGATCTATTTTGGGACCAAAAGTATAAAAGCTTGGGTAATTGGAGGACAAGACAGAAGGAAGCACTATATCCAAATTGCATTTGCATTGCAAAACTCTAAACACACTTCTAAATCACATTTCACTCAGTGATGCACTTGCCTGGTAAAATGATAAACACAGGCAGCAAAAGTTACACACAACTACAACACC
>JACXGK010013402.1:0-12962 GCA_016801125.1 Novumbra hubbsi
GTGTCCGTTCAGCCAGCTCCCTTTGCACTCACGGGGCCACACGGGGGTCATAAGCAAAAACAATGTCGGGGCTCGCTAGCAGTTGGGGGTGCGTAAGGGTCCCCACTCTACCATTTGTACGTTTCAGCGCCCAGACCTCCCCTAATCCCATTTGGGATTAACTCTTATTTTTAGATCATGGTAGCCGTTGGTGCTCTCTCATCCCTGTCTTTAGTCCCGTCCGACCTACGATGCTAGGTGTGCGTTACCTTTAGCTGTTTTTAGCAGAGGATTAGCGTTGGGTCGCAGCGAACACCGTTATCTCTCCGTCGCTCCTCACATATACATTTTCAACGAAACCTTTCACTTGTCTGTGTTGAAATTGAGGACTGGATATATTCACGCCACATCAGATTAGAGCGGAAATGAAGAAGACACCATTACATTAGAGGCCCCTGTTGAACGCCTGCTTTGACTGGAAACACTGAAGCGCAGACGCGCGCCCCAAAGGACCTGCTAGCGTCTGATGTTGATTTAGCTGTGGAGCGTTGGTTATTCCCGCGCGCTACCAAATTCAGTTAAAGCTGTGTTGAATTAATCTGGCAGGCCTCTATCTAAAAGAGAGAGAGAGAGGAACAGGAGAGAGAAAAAAAATACAATTTCAGAAGGAGGGGAAGAAAAAAGGGAGAATAGTGATTCATAAAGCCATCAACATTCAACATGTTCCTTTGAGGAAGTAGGAAAAAACGAAAATGATTTATTTATGAGGTACACATATCAAGCCAGGTGGTTCTCCTTCCCACCTAACTAGAGCTAAAATAATAAATAAAGCGAGCACCTCTCCGTGTTTGTACCCCGGCTTTTCCCCGCTGACATGAAAAAAAACAGGAACCGCTAAAAGTAATTGAAGGTGCAGTCTGCCCTGACCCCCTCCCCCACAAAAAACAAACTGGTTGAACAATCTCTACAATACGGGGTTCTGCAATGGACAGTGTCTTGTGTTGTGTGTCGGCCCAGTCTGCTCTGGTCGAATTATCGCCGGGGCTCCGACGTTTAGAAGCGTGACATGAATACCAAGGATCCGCAATGCGATTAGCTGCCTCCAGAGTGCGTGTCTCTTCCGATTCCCGAGCTCACCTGGTAACAGTGTACGCCTCGGCCCCGTGCCCCCCGGAGGTCCCAGCTCTTATTTCCGCCCGAGTCAACGGGGGGGGGCTTAGACCTTACGCGTTGTGTTCGGACGACCCCGGACGTTGAGTTCCCCCCTCCCGGGGGTCGTCACCGCTGACGAGTGCCTCGCTTTCTGGAGCTACGGGTCATGTCCCGCAGCGGCCCGACTGTTGACTCTCCCCCGGTGGCATGTCCGTGAGAGTCCGTGGCCCTCGCCCCCGCGGGGAGCACATACCACACCGACGTCTGAAAGCCGGGGACAGTCGCGCTGCAGATACACGGCCGAACATCTGTTCTCCCCCCCCAGACATAAACGTGAGGTAGCCCCCGGGGACCGCAAAGCCTCGCCGTGTCCCCGGTCGGCGGCCCGTTCGCCGCGTCCTGTGTTGGCGATGGCGTGGATATCCTCCCCCTGAGGGTTAGCGTCTGGGCACTCCTGCGCGCACGGTTGCTTTGGCGATGGACCGGAGAGACGCCGTGGCCCGACTTCCCCGTGTCACCAGCCACATCGCTCTCACTTTCGGGGGCCCCCGGGTTTCATCTGGTTGTGTGTGTCTTTACCCCCGCCGGATGTTGGGACCAGGGTTGACCCCGCATCGATGTGGGTGTTTCTCCTGAAGACACGTCACTCTTAAGTAAAAGAGGTGGAACATGTCTGACCAGCGTTATTGTACATTTAGTTGTTCACCATTTTCAAGCTAATTCCAGTTGTCAAGACCTCGACTAGCCTACGATCTGGATCTGGATCCATTCTAATCAGCAAGGACAGTAGAAAGAATACCAGAGTATACCGAGGTATAATTTCACTGAGTATTCAGTCACACGTTGTTGCGGTGGATCCACTGTGTGCATTTTCCTCCTGGCCAACCAGCAGACAAATGTGCGTTGGGAATCTCTGACACGTCCCTCTCCTTTGGAGCTTGAATGGGCTTCCCCTGTGGGGTTCAAAGGTCACTGGCTCTCATCGTCCACGACAACGTTCAGTGATCGCCCGTGCTTCTCTGGGAGCATATACGCCACAACACAACTCCCCCACGAGGAAAGATCTCGGCCGCCCAATGACTCCTGTCACTTTGAGCACTCTCTTAGAGCCCAAATCACTTGTGGAACCTTTATGGCTGCGTAGTTACTGCACTCTGAGCTTGAGGCCATTCTAGCAGTGTGCTACTAAATAAAATGTCTTTATCATAGGAGCCCGAATGGAAGGTTGGCTATATGAATACGGTATAGATGTGTGTGTGTATATGTATATATATATATATAATAATACACTTACAGTACCAGTCAAGACCCCGTTTGCCTTGGTGACTGCTTCGTGCACTCTTGGCATTTATATTATTCAATGTGTATAGCGCGTAACAGTGTGTGTGTGTGTGTGTGTGTGTGTGTATTTGTGTATATACGCACGCAGAGTGTATATGCACATTCAAATAAACGTTATATTTTGTGTGTCTGTAAGATGTGTGAGAACACACCGAGAAATTAAGCATCTGCCCCCCCCCATCCCCCCCATCGCTCTGGGGCTCCGGAAACATGGCAGGCAGTGAGGTTGTGGTTCTGTTTGCCATGTAAGTTACCAAGTACAATATAGTCATTACAATGTAGTCATTACTTTCCTGTCCAGTCCACCCCCCCCCCTACAATTCCAATTATATATTGGTTTTGTTGGGGAGAAGGCTACACGCGTGTATATATACACATACATATATCTGTGTGATTTTAACCGAAAAGGCTTCACTTATAGACGTGTGTGTGTATTTGTGTAGCCTTTCCCGGGTAAGGTAATGTTTAAGTACGCTTTACTACACTGGGCAATATAGTCAAAATCATCAGTTTCCCAGCGCTCACAATATGAGTAGTAATCATTACAACACAACATAGCATGCCGTCTCCCTACGTCTCCTGCACAAATTACCAGTCAATTTGTTGCCTTTGTCAATCCCCGGGGACCTTTTGAACGCGTCGCGTCAGCTGTAATTGCTGTGGACGTATGCGGCCCCCGTGGCTATGACACGAGTGTGCCCGTGTTTCTCTCCCCGCACGACGTTCCCCAGGATTTATCGTATGCGAACAGGCTTTAACAAGGCCGTCTCTGTCGGATTGGGAACAGTTTGGTTCATCTGGTTCTGACAGGGAGACGTGTTTTGCCGGTGAACGTGCTGTTGAAATTGAACCCGGGGTTCCTCCCTGTCCAACTTCGACTTTAGGATTTGGGGTTTTTGACATTTAGCCCGATGCCTTACGTTAGCGCTTCGCTAACGAGCACAATGAAGGACTTCTTCTTGTCAGATGGAGGATTTGAACTGGCAACCTTTTGGTTACAAGCCCTAGACCAACCAGTAGGCTCTCAGCAGCTACCTGTAACACTGCACCTTGTCAATGTTGAGGCAACTGCGAGTGGCTTGGTGATAAGTGCTGAGTGCTCCGTGGACAGGGGATGTCAAACCTTGGAGGTAGAGGCCCGGAGCTATGGGACTCAGGTAGCCAGCGGCTAAGGCTGCACCCGCACCCGGGTCACGAGAGAGGAGGGAGGGGAGAGAGGGAGGACTTTCTTCACTTTTTAATTAAGCATGGGCGGGAATCGAGTGGCGCCAGAGGCCGGATGCCCTTAATAAAATGCTCTGAGGTCAAAGCACAATGCTGTGGTACTGCTGGAATTAAGCCCACTACAAAGTAGAGGCAGACGGGCAGACAGACAGACAGACAGGCAGACAGGCAGACAGACAGGTAGGCAGAGAGGCAGACAGACAGGTAGGCAGAGAGGCAGACAGACAGGTAGGCAGACAGGCAGACAGACAGGTAGGCAGACAGGCAGACAGACAGGTAGGCAGACAGGCAGACAGACAGGTAGACAGAGAGGCAGACAGACAGGTAGGCAGACAGGCAGACAGACAGGTAGGCAGAGAGGCAGACAGACAGGTAGGCAGAGAGGCAGACAGACAGGTAGGCAGACAGGCAGACAGACAGGTAGGCAGACAGGCAGACAGACAGGTAGACCTAGAGACCGACCGTCAGAGAAAATGTTTTTTTCAGCTCATGTTACTCTGGTTGTTCGTGGAAATGGATGTGTCCATGAGTGTGTGAGGAAAAGCAAAGGAAATTGAAAAATATCTTTTCTGAACTAACAACAACGCGTGACGTGAACAGTTCCAAGAAACTGCGGCGTTATCTTACAAGGACCACTTATTTATTTAAGGTCACGTACCTCAAGAAACAAGATTTATTCACACATTGTGCCTTTTTCGGAGTAGGTGAGGCTGTTGGTATAGTGGGAGAGTATTTCCTCAGATCATTTGGTACATGTTAGGTTCCTTCCAGAAAGTCAGAGCATGAGTCTCTGACTTTCTGAGCCTCGATGTTACGGCACAGGAACGAAAACGGAGACGTGGTGCTCTCCAATTAAATAAAACCATGGAACCGCAGGCCCTAAAACATCTAAAAATGTCAGCAGGTTTGCAGTAAGGGCTGTTTTAAGGCGAAAAGTCGGTGGGGTGGTGTGATGATTTATTGCCGTTCCGAGGGTCCGAAACAAGTCAGCTGTTAATATTTCTGACCAGGTGGCAAGGGACAAAGAGGGCATTCCCTTTTCTAGAAATGGCCTGGATTCCAGGAGCGTTTTGTGTGTGCGCGCGCGTGTGTGTGTACGTGTGTGTGTGCAGTTATGTAAGGTACACAGTCATGTCCCTACTCTACTGGTTTCCACACGCACACCATAAAATCAAGCGGACCTCCGGGCCCCGGCGTCAGACAGGCGCTTGGCGTTTGTACACGCACCGAGAGCGAGGCGCGCGAGGCGAAAAGGAGACGCAGGCGAAAAGGAGACGCAGGAACCGCGTCCCGTAAACGTGTCAATAGACCCGCTTCCCGGGCCTCCCATAAGATTGATAATGAACGATCGGCTCATTAACACACTTATTAGCCACGTCCGTGTGTGTGGCCCCCGTGAGTGCAAAGGGACGCTGGCTGAACGGACACGCCGCAATATGAAGACTAATTGCTTTTGAAGAGGGGGGCCTGTATGTTCCCCGTCACTCTCGGCGATCCACCGGTGTGCGTCTCTGGTTTGAAATAATGCAGAGCGTCTTCAGCCTCGTGGACTCACTTTCACGAGCAACTTGGCGCGAGACTGCTTGCGAGTTCTGCTCACCGCTGTTTTGACGTTCCCACTTTGCTCCGTTTCAGCTGGGGAAAAGCAACCTGGATTTCACACTATTGCACCTGTTCCCCGGCTCAACCTTGAACTCCACGTTAAGGAGAAATTGTACTTTCGTACTTTTATCTCTGGTTTCAGGCACAGGTGCTTGAGTGGTGCCAAGTCATGTTTTCGTGTCTCAACCTCGGATATATGATACTGTTTGTTTGATGTTCACCGATGGAAAATGTATGTCATAAAAGAGGATTAGGTCTACAAAATGACTGAAATGTAAACTGCTGTTAAGTGTGATGGGCTTGTGACTATATCCGTGAAGTGATCCGTAGGATTAACTAATTATAATGATAGATTGTAATTCATTCAGGAGAGTTATACTTGGACGTTGGTTTCATGAACCCAGATAACATTTCCCAGTCCATAACATTTCAAGTCCATACATGCCAAGGGTTGTCCAGTTGCTGTTTAGTTTACACCTACATAACACATAAAAACCTGGCGTGATACTTGAGACCCCGGCCCAACCATGACCCATTGACTGTTTTGAGGAAGCAAAGCATTTGTTGTGCTCGCGCCTAGCTTGTGTGTATTCAACCTCTGTTTCGGCTGACCCCGGAAATAAGATACGAAATTGCTGACGGACGACCGGGAGATTAGAAGGAAGGAGAGAGGAAAAATGTCTGCAGGGCTGTTTGTGTGTGTGTGTGTGTGCGTGTGTGTACTGTTCTGTTGTAGGTTGTGGTATTGCCACAACATATGGCCACCAAGCTGTACATTTGCAGAGCTTGAGCAGGGCAGGTGGTCAACGACGACTCTCTCCAAAGCGAGATTGGCCCGAGTGTTTGTCACTGTGGAGCACTGACATCATCATTGCGAATGGCCAATATGAACGGTGTAGATTTAACGGTGAGCGGCACTTTTTTCAAGATGTTGTGGTCCCCGAGAAGTGGTGAGGCGAACAGTACCAGCTAATGAAGCACACAGCAAGGTAACTAATTAGCTAGCTGATCAATCGGAAGGTCAATGGGGTTCACGTTTGAGGAGTTTTTGCCTTTGAAACGAATTTCCCTTTGAGTACGCTTGACCTGTTCTCAACTGACCCACCACAGCGCTAATATCACACCCCATCTGTCGCCCCGCGTTGAGCCCTTTCCTGTCTTTAGAGATGCCCCAGAAGCTTTCGACGATGTTCACCGCTCGGTGGAATAAGAGGTGCTTTCTTTGTAAGGCGGGTGTCCATCCAAAAGTTTGATTGCTTCAAATCACCCTGGTAAAAAATATCCAAGTATACAATACTCTTTTTGGAAGACTTTTCTAGGTAACGGTGTCGACTCATTTGAAAGTGACCGGACAAGTGTTTACTATAGATATATTGGTGTGTACTAGTCATTGAGGGTTTAGTTGGCACTGTATAAAACGTCTGTAAAAACAAGCCTAGTTTAGTGTTTAACAGGCTCTGCAGAATGTTACTTCTACAGGCGCGTGATATATTGTTGTGCGTGTGCGTGCGTGTGGGAAAAGTCAATGGAAAAGTAGCTTTTTAAAGAGTAATTTATTCAAACCTGCTGTGGGTGTAATAGAGCAGATCTATTCATCTTCCTGCTGTGATTAATGTCCTTTTTGGATTCTGTAAGTGATCCTACTGACACCAAGGGTTCCAATCCAACGCCAGCATGCAGACCCAGGGCCTGCTTAGCATACTGTAGCACCACCCATCACAACACAAAGCATACCGCACGCGGAGGTGTGATGCTATCTCTCTGCGTGTTGTACTTATTCTAAAAGTAGGCCGCTCATTTGACCCCTACCTAGAACAGGCCTACGGTGACAAGCATCTGAGAGCGTCTGGTAACGGTGCAAAGTATTCTGAGCTAGGAACAGTGTTCGCAAGCTGACAGTATGTGGCCTCTAGATTGCAGGCTAACGTACAGTAAGTCAGGGGAGAAAAAAATGGCATGTTGTCAGCAACGGTGGGAAGCCATGCTGTGCAAAGTCAGAGACCGTAGGAATGTTTGAAGTCGTTCTTGAGAGTGGTTTTAATTTGTGGGCGCTAGAGAAGTATTTAAAGTGTGTATGGGTGTGTGTGTGTCAGGGTGAATGTGTCTGGGAGATATCGAGAGTGAGAAGCGAGGGGGAGAGAGAGACTTTGAGTGGGTGTGTGGCTTACCTCTGCCCTTGGATTGGCCAGGGACCACAAAATGCTTGAGTAGTTTAACTGCTCATTTAAAACAAGTGGGCTGATCTAAACAGTGCAGGTCCAAGGTCTGATCTCCTGGTCCCTATTCAGACCTTAATCATCGTAAGCTAAAAACCTAATCTGTTCAGTGGCCAGGGACTCATTTGATCTAAACATATTGTGCAGGAGCCCATTTTCTCAAACAGGCTCCTGTATTATGTCTGAATATATGTGTTCAGGCTTTCATGGAATCTTTAATGAGCGGAGCTTTGTACAGCCAGTTTAGAAAATTTGAACATACAGCCTACATATTCTAATCGGTTGGCTATTATTCTTCCTCAGAGCGGCGATAAACAATTAATCACAAATTTCTTCGTGTCTGAAATAGGAGACCACACTTTTGCCTTCTCAACCAGTTTGATCGCTTCTGATCTTTTCATTTTTTCCTTTTTTTATATTTCCCACTATTTTCCCACCAGAGGTGAGATGTTCTCTGTGCCTGACTGTAAAATATCATCTGAGCCAGGCTTGAATCAGTGCAATCTTTGTAGCATACCTTGAGTTTCTCATTTAAAAACACCTGCTAAATTAAAAAATGTTTGGATTGGTTTTGTCGAAGACAAGTGCCGTCGTACACCACCTATGAGAATCTTCTCACAAATGTGCAGCCAGTAATGTACCTGGCTTCATCTCTAAATAATCTCAATCACTTTCTTTGCACCCTGACAGAGCTCTTCTGGGAAAGGATCAACCAACCTTCCTAATTGAGGGTCCCACAAGAAAGTACACTATATGTAGACGTTCAAGGCACCGTTGTGGATTTTCCCTGATGCCTTGGTAGGAATTTGAATCTGAAATGCCCTCAATAGACCCCTTCTCTGTAGGATAGACCTCTCTCGGCAGGATAGACCCCCCTCTGCAGGATAGACCCCCTCTCTGCAGCATAGACCCCCTCTCTGCAGGATAGACCCCCTCTCAGCAGGATAGACCACCTTGCTGACACGAGGGGAGGCGTTGGTGCCACGTTGTCCTCACAATAGTGGCTGTCGGGGTTTCTGAGAGACCTTCCATTTCTCTGCCTCTGGTCTTCTTTCAGTGCGAAAAGCCAAGGATTGGTGGATCTTACACTTTATTTATTGACATAATTGCATTAAGTGACCCTATACACCAAGAGCTCCTGGCGTGGCATGACTGCAGATGTAATAGTCAGTTTTACTATCTTTAGTCCAGTGACACAATCTAATAGTCAGTTTTACTATCTTTAGTCCAGTGACAAAATTTAATAGTCAGTTTTACTATCTTTAGTCCAGTGACAAATGTAATAGTCAGTTTTACTGTCTTTAGTCCAGTGACAAAATGTAATAGTCAGTTTTACTATCTTTAGTCCAGTGACAAAATGTAATAGTCAGTTTTACTATCGTTAGTCCAGTGACAAAATGTAATAGTCAGTTTTACTTTCTTTAGTCCAGTGACAAAATGTAATAGTCAGTTTTACTATCTTTAGTCCAGTGACAAAATGTAATAGTCAGTTTTACTATCTCTAGTCTTGTGACAAATGTCATAGTCAGTTTTACTATCTCTTGTCTTGTAACAAATGTAATAGTCAGTTTTACTATCTTTAGTCCAGTGACAAAATGTAATAGTCAGTTTTACTATCTTTAGTCCAGTGACAAAATGTCATAGTCAGTTTTACTAGCTCTTGTCTTGTGACAAATGTAATAGTCAGTTTTACTAGCTTTAGTCTTGTGACAAATGCAATAGCAGCCGCCAAGTTCATGGACATTATAAAAAACCCATGGATTGATAGACAGGTCACAGTGTTTGTTTTCTGACAGTATTCAGTGGATAATCATCCCCCTCAGAAAAGCATTGTGTACCATTACAGGGCCAAAAAACTGTTTTCTTAATATAACTTCTAAATGGTCTGCATGTGAAATCCTAAAATCTTGTAATAATGCATTTGCATTGCTACAGTTCTAGTGCTGGAAAACAACACTATTATAATACATGCCATAATGCTCTTATTTACATTTAATAAGATCCCCAAACCGATCAGTTGATGGTATTGCCATACTTGACTAGACGACATCCATCAGTTTATATTGTCTTGACAAAGTATATATTTAGTACACAGTGTGCCGTCAGATTAATATCCTTTCTTCCTTCAGCTACCATGAAGCAAAGTGGTTCACTCTTCTCTCACTTTCTCCCTGCTTGCTGACTTGCTTTGCGTGTTGCCATAGCAACCTGATTCACACAGCTTTGAGCTAAAAAAGCTTCTCCGCCAAGTTGAAAGAGTTGAACGTGGTGTGATTTTATCTCCTCCAGTGATATTGCAGTTTAAAATAAACAAAATAATGTTTTGATTACTGTTTTTTTACTGTCATTTACAAGGCATGTTATTAACTGCAATGTCCTGGGATCAACTACAGTTGAGGGACAAAACAACAGATTTAAGGGCAGGCCGGCTTGGGGAACTAAGCTAGCAGTCTTGCTTTTACTGATCCGAGGCTCTAACCAGAACGCTAATAATCTCCCCTAGTCTAAGTGATTTTACATCTATATAACCGTCTCAAACGTTGGTATTGACTGCTTGTGTACATAATTATTGCCTAACTGAGGTATTAATCTAGCCAGCTAATCCAGACAGACCATTGCATTGTCTCAGTATTTCTGTCGACTTGAGTCTCAAAAGATTTCGCCAAAAATGTTTGTAATGTAACCTTCCACCTTTTTTCCCAACTTCAAAATGCTTACAAACAACTCGCGAAGAGACTGTTCTCACATTTTTCAGTGGACATTAAGCTTCCCGAATGCAGGGAGGTCATCAGAGTTGTAAGTATAGTACAGCTATTCAGCCAGTTAACATTATGCAGTTTGTCTTGATGCGGCGAGCATAGTCATATTCATTTCTGGGGGACAGATGGCCGGTCTCCCCCTGGGCCTCGTGTCGGTCCACCTCTCTATGGTACAGAGGCTCATTGGTGTTAATGATGAAAGCGGCCAGAGCGATGTCATGAGCAAGCTTAACGGGCTCGACAGACGGCGGTGTAGTTGGCGGTGCGCTCGTCGGTGTGGAGTTGGTAGTGGAGGGATGACTGCTCGGAAACTTGTGGCGATCGGTGGGGCTTGGAATTTGCGCTGGTCGAATCTGCAGTAGGTCTGGTTACGTTGGTTTGGCCTCGTAGGGTTCGTTGCAATATTTTGTTGGGGACATGTGGGCTTCCTGTTAGTCACAACAGAGGGTCGTAAGCTCACGTATTATAAAATACCTACTATAGAAACAATATGGTTCCTCGTGCATTATAATTAGCATTCACCATGCGTGTTCACTGGCTCTGTATTGAAAAACATCACTGTTTCTGTTCAGAGTCAAGAAGCCATGAGTGGAAAGTTTTTTTAAACCGCAACAGTTTACCATTACTATTCATGAGGGCAGCATGTACAGCATGATTCATCCTCAGCAGAATGTAGGCTTTCCCCCTTTGAAGCCTGATAAAGAAATGCACTGAACTCTTTTGTTTATGGAGCTCTCACACAGAAAATAGTGCCAAGTCTTGCTACATCCTTGACAAACCGGCGTGCAGGGTGATGTTGAGGCGCTATGCTGGGAGATACATTCGGTTGGCTATCATCCTGTACTCTTCACGTAGAACAATCACCCTAACATTGTGGAATTGGTCACTCGCAGTACTTTTTAGGAAATGTATTTGTTATTCATTATCGGTTAGAATTGTCTTGTGTGGGGTTGTTTTTTTCTTGCAAATAATGACTGATGACACCCATCATCGCGACTCGGGGTTAATATACATTCTAATAATATCGAAATATTTACAACTGTTTAAAGGGGGGTCACTTAAATGCCCTTGTTATCCATGAAAACATACATGAAATGAGTTTAAATAAGACATATAGCAAAATGAATAGGAAATACATTAATCGACAAGTTTGGAAAGACTGCATCTAGCACTCCTCCAGCATATTTTCGTTTAGTCGTGTCTCCTGATTGTTCTTCTTTGTGATGCGAACACCTAAAACTTTTGATACTTTTGATATTTTAGATTTGTCTGTCTAGAACACTTTTTATTATCTTCCCATGTTCTTTTGCACATCTTATATTTTTTTTATATGCCAGTCTGAGATATCTGCTGAGAAGCCCTGGATCCTGGACTCACCTCTTCACTGTTGAGACGGGTGTTTTGAGGGAACCTTTTAATGAAGCTGCCTGTTGAGAACCTGTGAGGTGTGTGTTTATTTGTACTCTTGCTCGGTTGAGCACTGGGGCCTTCCATTCCTTTTTCTATTTCGTTAAGAGCCAGTCTGCACTGCTCTGTAATGGGAGTAACACACAGCGTTGTATTAAATCTTCAGTTTATTCTATTGCTTCTTTAGTCAGCACAGCAGTTTTTACCTGTGCATACATACTTGCAAAAGGGTTTTGTGTTGATCAATTAGCCTTTTAAAATCATGAACTAGGAATGGGAAACCATTGCCATTGGAACACAGGACTGATGGTTGCTGATAATAGGCCTCAACGCCCTATTTACACATAAAAAAAATCTAGAAACAGCTGTTTCCAGCTACATTATTCATTTACAACATTAGCAATATCTCCACTTTATTTTTGGTAGATTTCATGTGATTTTAATAGACAAGAATAGCTAGCACAATTTCTCTTAGCCAGGTTCCATATGAAGACTTGTATAATGATTGGATCTGGATTATGACTGATTTACAGCTGGCTTTGTCTTTACAACAGTACATGTACGTGGCCCTTCTGTTCCAATATGGCATCCATGTCAAACGAGTTGTCAAACTGGCCTAGTTCTTTTGCCCAACCCACCCTGTATTGTGAGAATGTCATTAAATTAACCGCCACATGCCTCCAGTTTCAGGATGAACATGACCACGTTTGGAGTCCCTGATTTTGGCAGTCTTGAAGATTATTTGTTTCGTTGGAGTCCCGGGCACATCATAATCGTAGCCCACAATCTGTTTCAGGGTCTGCTACATAGCTCACTTACAAATCACCCCATATGTCAGTGCCTTTGTTTGGATCACCGAGGTGGTATTTGGATCCTTGCATTTGTTGCTAGCCAGCAATTGCATACTCTTGACTTCAGCTGCAAATTACCCAGTACCAGTCATGAATTTTCCATGCATTTCTATGCCTCTCCATCCATATGGAGACGTGCTGTATGTGGCCCTGTTTTCGGAAACACATTGCATCGATGAAACCTGCACCATACATCGCGTGTATTTTTTCTGGTGGCACTATACTGTTGAATGACAGGATAGTGCCCCGTTGGGTGTTAAGCATGTTTGGCAAACTACCCCGGCGCCTGGCGCTCCCGTCCATTGTGGTCGTCTCGCCGAGGACAGCTGTAAAGTCTCCTGACTTCTTGTCACTCAGCAGACCTCTCGGCGTTAGCCAAAACCACGTTATACCCCCCCCCCCCCCCCCCCCCCCCCCCCCCCCCCCCCCCC
>JACXGK010013403.1:0-12965 GCA_016801125.1 Novumbra hubbsi
TACGTTAGCAATCACGTAGTCTTAGCATTAGCTAACGCTAGCTTGCTAACGTCTGCAAAACCAACGTTAGATGACACAAATGCATGTTAAGAAGTTCTGACTTACTTGTGCAAGTAAATAAACGAGTAACTTAAAAATCATGGACAGTTGTGTTGATCAAACTTATTACCCCACCACGTTCAGTCAATTGGCAGGCTGCTACCTTGAGTTGCGCAGCCGTCGAGTACGGTGGTTGCCAGGCAACAGGCATGAACAAGTCTTCGTCTTCGATGTTTTTCGGCGGTTGGCAACAAAATGTAATGGTGCATTAACGCCACCTACCGTACTACAGTGTGAAGCCGAGAAGGAAAACTACCCTCCTCAAATAAGTTAAGGGAGCACGTACGTAATCATCACATCATAACACCAAAGATAGATTGTGAATCAATTTCACCTGTTTTGGTAAACTTTCAACAGGGTACACTTGAAAGGCAACAGCAAGACAAACCAAAAAGGGATTGGTTTTGCATGTGGAGGCCACAGACAACTGCTCTCTTCTATCTCACAGAAGGACTCTAAATCACCCAGTAACCGAGTCATGTTGGTAGTATCTGATGGGACTCAGATGCATATAGAAGGAACAGAAATAATGTAATTTTAATTCAAGGAGATGCACCCCTGCGTTTCAATTGATGGGCCAGCAGATGACCCGCCTAGTCACCATGCTCATAATATGTAGCACAGCAGCCAATCTTCATCTTCAGGGTAAAATTTAGGCGCCACACCTTCCCCTGAACATTGTCCTGTTTCCCTGCACAACATCTTGTCACCTGCTCACTATCTTGTCTTCCTGCACATTGTCTTGTCTCCCTTCACAACATCTTGTCTCCCTGCACATTGTCTTGTCTCCCTTCACAACATCTTGTCTCCCTGCACAACATTTTGTGTCCCTGCACAGCATCAACAATGTTTAAAGGAACTATATAGATTGGATCCATTCAAAAATAATTGTAATTAATAAAATAAAGATAGCATCCAATGTTTTTCATTTGTAAACTGTTGGACACTACACATGGATTAGCCAAACAGCCTGCAGGATTAATTTAGGTTACAGTGTCTCCTAACCTAGTCTCAGTCCATAGTTTTACTCTGCCTGTAGTAAAGTAGTGGTTCCAGGGAACTAGGGTCAGTGTGTCCTGACTCAACCCCAATGTTATACCTTGTAATTGTTAATGTAATAGAAGACTATGGTCAGTCTGAATTATATGCAGAAGTATCCTTTTCTATCCAAGAAACACTCTCTTGAATGTTTCCAGCATCCTGTTGAATCTTAGGAGGACCTAAGTCTCTGGACCATGCACCAGTACTTCCTGGTCTGACAACTGCTAGATGCCACTTTCCACATTTCCCCTGGATAAATCCCCTACAGATCTAGCTACTGGCAGATGATTCCTGCTGTCACTTCCCAGAAAGTCATCCCTGTCCTGGTCCACCTGGTTGTGCAGTTGATCTGGATTTTGCCTAAAGATTCTGGGCACAGCCCATCTGTATTTATTGGCCCACCTGTCTTTTGAACATGCAAAATACTGTTGTGGCACAAACAGGTCATGTGCTCTTTTAATCTTCACCAGGCACATCCAGAAGGGGACTGGCCACCCCTCAGAATTCGGCCCCCCTCTTTCTAGATTGTAACCCTATGGGTCCTAGACACTGTGTATCAATTCCCTGTTGTTGCCTTCTCATTGGGGCAACTTCTGATATAAAATAAATAAGATTAACTATAACTAAGCAATTGGCCTTCAATACCCACCCTCAGGCCTTATTGCTCAAATAAAACATATTTACTGTCAACCTGAATTATATCTCAACAATTTACTTGATACATTATGATTCATTTAAAACCAATACTTCTCAGACATTATTTCTCTGATCATCTCGTCATATTTGGTTTTAACTTAAACAAGCATTTCTGTGGTGCAAAGCTTTTCACATGTGGGTTGTTATTGTACCACTCATGGGTGGGTCTCCGGTAGTTTTTTTAAGATGGTGTTTTTGGACTGGCAGCAGTATGGAGAGCAAAGGGAGCTCTGTTCAACCAGAAGGAAATGGGCGTTTAAAGTTTCTTTTTAAAAAAAGTCTGCAGCATTCCTCCTCCTGGAAACTTAGAAAATGGAGTGTTAAAAAATGGGGGTGGGGGAATTGGGTGGGCAGAGGGGGAAAGAGAGGACCACCAGAAAAGAAACCTTTACAGACAGAAGGGAACGCTGGTCTCAGAGAAACGTAAGCTTTTCAGATTTAGGTGAGTAGACAATCTTCTAAGACAATTCTGATCTTTCGCACTATTCCAGAGATTTTTAATATACATATTCAATAGGACTACAGAAAGTTCGTAGTTTCTAATGGAAGAAAAGGCACCTTCTAAATAATATATCATAAGACTAAAGTAGGTAGCTTGTTATAAATTACTATTTTCATCAAGAATTGTTTTGAGTTCTAGTCTAATTCTCATGAACAAATACATGCGTTACATCAAAGAATTCATGCAGTTGTCAGATTGAGTTGGTTTTATTTGATGGTATAATTTTACAGTCAATACTTACCCACCTCAAAAGATAAAGATCAGTACAGACATTTATCATTCTCTCTTCTTTGTTGGGCTAGTTTATCATATCCCTTTGGTTGAATAACTATTAGGACTATAGCAGTATCACAGAGCAACAAAATATGTCACTGTTACTGTATTTGGTATTTAAATCAGACTCCTCCAAGCTGAGCCATTCCCACATATCATTTCCCTTTTTTGTTACAGCAGAGGTCAATGGGTACTTCCACAAATAGGGAGACACCATTTTAATTTTAAACAGCTACACCCTGTTGTTTGAAAACAAGCGTATGTATTACAGCCATGCAAACAAGGGAATAAACAATATTTTCTGACTGAAACAGAGTATCCTGGATTTTCACAGCTCAGCTCAGACTTTCCTTTTGTATTTTGTTTGCTTGGGACTTGATGCTAATCAAAAACATACATTTGCTGTTCATTCCAGCATCTTACCAACCATGATTTCATCTATAATGAAAACATTGTTTTGGATACTCTCAAACCCAATTAATCTTTCCAACCCAGCCCAAACTAAAAGAGTTCATGGTATAATTTCACAGTCATGACTTACCCACCCAGAAATGGACCCCACCTAAACGTTGATTGCTGTGGCAATCATTCTTCTCTGTCGCTCCTTACATCTCTGTTATCCTGTCATCTCTCCTTTCTGCTAAATCCCACTCCCTCCTGTCTTCTGGCATTGCCTCCTCCTCTTCCTACCTATTTTAACTCCCTATACAAATTTACTGTCATTTTACATAAGGAACACAGCAGTGGTCTGTCTTTCAGATGAGAGTTTAATGGGTGTTCTGACTCGCTGTGGTAACAAGTAACCATTTTCCTCCCCACTGTAACTAAGAAATATATAAATATATAAGTGCTATAGGTACTGTTTGTGGGGAGCTAATCAAACAAGAAACAAAATGGGCAGGACAGGTGGAAATTAATTAGGCAAAACCAAATTTAATTTATATTTCTATGATCTCTCTTCCATACAATAGAAATCAACAGAAGCATACCAGACTACTTTAATCTTGAAGAAGTAGGAAAAAATAAAACAGCTTAGACTGACTTAACCAATGGAGTAAGGGGATTGTTGCATTGGCAGAGAGCTAACAGAAATAGAAGACTGGAACGCAAGACTAAGAGTGCAGAATTCAGGCTTAACACCGACCTACAGTACAGAGCTTTAACTAATCAAAGGGTATTGATGAGAGCTCAAATGAAGCGGTAAATGATCCCTTCTTCCTCGCCACAGGACTTTGACTTGATTGCGCTCCTTTTAACAGCGAGCGTATATCTGTGCCTGCAGGGTTCCTCCTTGAACCGAGAAGCATCCCCTGTTTTATAAGGGACAGGGAGAGAGATTATTACCCCCATGGGTGCCACAGTCTTCATCTGAACGGCCACTAACACAAACCAGGATTGGCTGTTGCTGGGTTTTAGGCCTGTGCCTTACAGTACTAAAACGTATGCAATCACAAAAGTATGTTAAAAGTCCCTTTTGGGTCAGAGCAACAGCTGAATGACAAAAAAGTACATTAAGAAATGTTGATGTTGATTTGTTGATGAGAGAAGTCTGAAGAAGGGAAGAGGTGGGAGATGAGTAGGCTGATTGTAGGGTTGCTGGACATTACTACTAGGAGGTCTCAGGGAAAAAGGAGATCAAGGCATAAGTAGAAAACACCAAAGCATTAACTCACTGCTGAAGGACTCAACTCCATGCTCTTCAAACATTCATTGAGTAGGACTTTTACTAACCAGGGAATCAGTGCATGTCCTAATTTATGAACTCATAATACCCCTATTGCTAATTCAGGAAACTGCAACCCTTTTGGTGTTCAACGTCCCAAAATTCTCCCATGTTGCCCTGCTCCTCTGCTCACTCATCTGGCTTCCAATGAAGGCTTACACCCATTACAAGATCATGATAGTGCTTATCTATAAAAATGGAATCCACATTGGGTCTGCCCCTCCATTCTTCTGGCAATGTAGAAACTGTATATGACAGCCCAAGCACTCTGCCCGGCCTCCACATATTTATTGTTCGTCCCATACGTATGTAAAGTGCGCTCATATTCCTGGCAATGGACTTCCCTGTCTTGGCACGCAATGAGCTTCCTCTGATGCTAGGATTGCCGTTCCTGCCCATCTTCCAAAAACTATACATCTTCAAAGAATATCTCAAATAAGACCTCTCAGTCATATTACCCTAATAAAATAAGAGTCCAGTTTTGTTCTTTGATAGCATCTTTGTTTAGAATAGATCAACCAAATATGACTGTGATATGTGGTTGTCTTTCCTATGACTGTGATGTGATATGTGGTTGTCTTTCCTATGACTGTGATGTGATATGTGGTGGTCTTACCTATGACTTTAATATGTGGTTGCCCCCCCCTATGACTGTGGTATGTGATTGTCTCACCTAGTCATCTTAAAACGGTTGGTTGCAGAGAATATAATTCACTTTGATGCTGTCATTTCAGTCTCTCGTCATTATCCATTATCTGACTGTATCCGGCGAGATGGCATACTTATTGATGTTTGTGACCCTGCTGCATCTTATCACCCTGGCAATTCTCTTCATTGCTACTATGGAGAAGGTAGGATATCTACATCATTAACATTCTGGTTTAATTAATCACATATAGTAAATTGTACTTCTTATAGTAAAAGTAGTATTTGAAAAATGTTATACCTCTGTTCCACCAGTCTTGGTGGGTTTGGGATGGGCTGGAGAACTCAGATCTCTGGCACAACTGTAGATTTGACAATGACACACAAGCCTGGCTGTGTACCACATCCAAAGAGACTGGTAATGGTATCTTCTTACACCATGAAATCCTTGAAATTCAGCTTTGAGTGTCTCTTCAGTCATCTATCCTTGTTCTTTCTCAGAGTGGCTCCAATCGGTCCAGGTGTTGATGGTGTTGTCAGTGGTCTTCTCCTCCGTCTCCTTTCTGGTCTTCCTTGGGCAGCTCTTCACAATGTCCATAGGAGGGCTGTTTTACGTCACCGGGTTATGTCAAGTCTTTGCAGGTGATGCCAGGGATTTCATGCAGATTTTTATTTTAAAAAGAAAGTGGAAAATGCCATCAGCATGAAACCTGATTCCGAAATAAATACAGTCCAGATGTGTCCAGGCTCAGCCCCAAGTGTTTTGCAAAGAGATGGTGTTGATTATGTGCATCAACAAAAATGACCATCCCATCCTAGAACCAACAGGCTGATTTCACTACAGTCACCAACCACCAAATGTAACACAATACTCCCCTATACTATCCATCTCCCCACATCCAGATAGATGCATTGACCATAGATGGAACTGCATGTATGTTCATTTGTACAACACCTGTACATAATTGATAATGCATTGAATTTATTTATTACAATTCTTACCCCATAATTTTATATTATTGCAAATTAGTGTAAAATATATACTTGTATATGTGCAAAAAAAATCCCTGTTATTTTATAGTAACTATATTCTACACAGTTGAAAAAACAAGCTCTTATTAATAAAAGTAAAATATTGTGCCATCTAAATCAAATGTGTATATTATAGAAATACCCCCCAAAAAATGATCAACCAAGAGGGAAATTAAAATGTACTTTGTGCAAGTTGAGCAGTTTTGGTTGGTTGAAATGTAAACTATTGTTGCTTTTAGGCAAATTTGTGGGACAAGCATATTTATCTTTGCTAACTTAATTCTGGCTGTTTGTTCATCCAGGTCTTACTGCATTTGCAGCTGCACTCATTTACACGCTGCACAACCAAGAGATCCTACAGGACCTACAGAAACTGACAAAGGGACATTTTGGGTACTGCTTCATACTGGCCTGGGTTTGTGTACCACTGCTGCTTATTAGTGGAGTCATGTACATACACCTACGTAAGAAAGAGTGACCAGGGAAGAGAGGACAGTATATAAATGGACAAGTATGGGTTTGTCACTTTGTTGACAAATGAAAGCAACCATACCAGGGAATCGTTTGAGTAAAACATGTGAATGCAGTTTAGACACAGGGTAAAACATTCTTGCTATGTTCAGTAAATAAAAAAAATATTATTTAGTGGTACAGGCACTTACAGTTACCTCTGTAAATATTGAGACAGTGAAGATTTATTTGTTAATTTGGTTCCAATGGTTTGGGCAATGTGGTTAAAGTATATATTCTCCGTTTTTATATGAGGGTATTTGTGTAAATGTGTTTGTATGCAACTTTTGTCCAAACCAATACTAAATATTGAGTGCTTTGGACTCTATTTTAATATGTCCTAATATGTTTGTGAGGTAATATAGGCACATTATGTACTGAAAGTGTTATCATTTATAAATGTTGAAATCTTTGGTAGAAAAAGATCCTCAAATAAAATCTTAAAACATATACTTGACCCTCCTAATCATAAACTTTTAGAGAAAAGCCAAAAAAAGAAAACATATATTTAAAATTCCAATATTTAGATTTACCTATATCTAAAAATGTCTGACAGCTCTAAGTCATTATTTATTGTAAATTTATAACGCTAATGATAACAATTGCCAAATAAGTATTCCTAATGCTGTAGAATGGAACTGCTTTGAAATGTACTGTATTTATGTAGAAATATCATTGTACCTGAAATGTGTAGACCTATCAAGTATTTTTGTACATGCTATATGTAGACTTATCAGCTAGAGCTCTAACTTCTAAATAAAATATATATAACGATTATATTATTTTAAATTGTCTTTATTTGTTTACATTCTCTTATTGTCAGTGCGCTAACAAAACATGCCTCATCTTTTGCATTAACTAACAGTTAACAACAGCGACGATGATTGTATTACTTTTAAAAATGAAAATGAAAAAGATATTCATGAAATGTAATCGTCCTTCTGGACTTCAACCTAGAATGTCGTTCCCAACCGTCGTTTCCATAGCAACTTCAAGCATTCAGGAAACAAAATGTAAACAAGACTTGTCTTCGCATCCGAACAATAATAGACAGGGTACACTTATTAATTATGAGTAAATCTAAAGTGTTGTCACTTAAGTCCGCGTTACATCCACTTGCAAACCCAAAAGGAGTGAAAAAGCAATGTGAGCTTTGTCATAAACCGGCGTACCTGCAATGCACCAAATGTCGGGTCACTTTCTACTGGTAAGTTCAAGTAACAGCTACAATAATAGAATTAGCAGAATAGGTAAATCACACACGCACATAAGCTATTAGCTACCTTAAACAACAAATGCAAATGTTTAAAAGTCAAAAGGTCTGGATAATAATGCGCGAATTGGGCTGGATACCACATGCTAGTTCTGTACTAGGTCATAGCAGTTCACAGCTTTCTGAGTACGTTTTAATGACAGTCTCAACACTAGATAGCAGTGTTCACAAACATTGCTAGCGTAGGTAGGGGGTCAGAAAAAACTTGTCTTCTCAGTTAAAATGTGGTTAGAAGAACAGCTGGAAAGTAAGTTAGCTTTCCTGAAATATATATTTAAGAGAAGAATGTCGAGTATGTCTAACTAAGTCATTTTATGACTGTGGTCACTGAAGAAGTGCAGCTTATGTAATAGCAACTGTAACTACTTTATACTATATAGTCACTTTTCTGTTGAGTTGGCTACTTATAAATCTATCCTAATACTTAGTGATAGCCTTTCAGTAGACTAGGGCTAAGCTTTAGAATTATGAGCCTGTAATGTCATTCCCTCTAGAAAGAGTTATATCCCTTGCTCTGGCCCCTCGACATTGTGTCTCTGCGTTTAAAAATGTGATTCAATTTCCATGAATCAAGGAAGCATTGTGCACATTCAAAACAAGAGAAAAACTACCTCTGGGGACAGTTGTCTGCCTGTTTTCAGATTCACTGCCTGGCCCCTCTGCCCAGAGGGCTGCATTTGCACTACCATGCTCTGGAGCATCAGAGAGCCATGCCAACCAGCTAAACTATGCGTACTACAGGCTCAAGTATCTTTTTGAAGTTTGGAATGAGAATGTACAGTTCAGTGTTTTCTTCGGCCTCTGTGCTCAAACATATGCTCTAAATTCAGTTATTGCCATGACGTGGCTGCAGTGCCTTGAATCCAGACCAGTATAAACATGTTGGAATGAACAAGCGCCACAGAAAGAAAACCTGAGGAAACGCAGGCCGTTCCGAAAGCAATGGGAAAATAGCAAGATGAAAAATTATAGAGTTGAAATGTAATGGCATACAATTAACAATGCCTTTGCAAAATTGAAAAGATATAGCACATCGTGGAATATGTAATTGGTTAGATATTTGCCTTCTTAATAACTTAAAGTATAGTGTCACTTTACAGGCTGGTTTAGTATCCCGAAATTGTATCCTAAACTTCAAATCTGAAAACCTAATTTCTGTAAACTGTTACTGCCAAGGTATGACATGCCAAGAACCATGGGTCTGAACGCTGCTTGTGGAGCCTGGGGATCAACTAAGACAAAGGGGAAGGAGTCTATTTTTTAGATCGGAATGCCACCCATGTCTCATGTTTTTCTAGTGACACGGATCACCAACAGGCTGACTGGGAAGGGATTCATGAGAAGATCTGCCAGCTGCTCATTCCCATCCGCACCACAACGCCCTTCCACAGCCTGCAAGCGGACAGAGATCACCACTGTGCACAGAGACAGCACAGACAAGTAAAATACTGACACTCACCCGGCATGGATTCATTAGGGCACATCATAGACAATCTAAATGAATAAATAGGTAGATAGCAGCTCCCCGTTTGTCCTTTTTCATGGTTTTCTAAATAGTGATAGTTTGGCCAAACAAACATTCTTAACCACAAATAAAAAATAGGTATGTTGTGTAATGTTTCTGAAAGAAAAAAACATTTCCTTGTTTTTGACAAAATCTTTCTGACCAGATTATTTTACCAAAATATCAATCAATCAGTCACATTTATTTGTAAAACCCTTTTTACATTTGCAATCGTCACAAAGTTATTTTACAAAAACACCCAGCGAAACCCCAAGGAGCATACAACAACACAGTTGAAGCACAGTGGCTAACTCCCTTTGGGTGCCCGATTCTAAGAAGAAACCTAAAGTGGAACTAGGGGTGACCAGACTTCTTCTGGCTGTGCTGGGTGATGTTAGAGAGTACAAATAATAAGTCTATAGTCTATATAAGTCTATAAAGCCTAATCTTGGTCAGAAACATGACATGGGTCGGATGATAAAGGGGTCAGCAGAGTGGCAGCTGGAATCGAAAGGTATCATCTTGATCTGCAACACAACCAGGAGGGCTCGGGGACAAGGCCTGTTTAGCCTGGGACACCAGGGGTGTGGGCCAAGACATCTTGTCCTCCTATGTTGAAACAGAACCGGATACACAGAAAAATTATAGTGCAACCATATCCCCCGGCACAATAATATAGCATCATAAAACCTTGTGCCTGGGGCAGGGGGGTCCAGGACCCAACAGCAAGAAATCAATCCACCCACAATGCCAAGCATCAGCAAAGGGACATCGACCAACTGCAACACCCCTGAGTGAGGGCCAAGTATTGCCAGCAGAGTTCACTCTAATTGTTCGAGGGGCGCAATGAAGAGACAACAGCCAGCCAGTGACTGCACCCTCAAATAGAGATGTAGTGTACTAATCTTTACAAGTAGTTTACTAAAATGTTCGGGGTCTAAAAACCACTCCACTTAGGTTATAGTGTATAGTGTTATAGTGTACACATTATGATGTTTCCACTGCAGTTTTTTCCTGTAAATTGGTTCCCAGTTCAGACCTAAACAACCAGGTGAGGGTAGACCTAACCGATTAGTGACCTAATTAATCAATCAAGTACAAGGTGACAGCAAAAACCTGCAGACACTCGGCCCTCCGTGGATCCGGTTTGACACCTGTGCTCTAGAGAGTAGTCATCTGTTAACAGCCAATACATCGTTGTATATTTCAGTAGCCCTCAACCTCAAACTTTTATTTGGGCTGTGTCTCTCTGTTTAGGAAGAGCTGATTGAGATATCCAGGGTTGTGGCTCAGAAGAAGCTGTTTGAAGGGAAGTACCAGGAGTCACTTCCTGCTGCCCAGCTTTCGTTGCACTGTGCTATAGATGTCTATGGCCCAAATGCTCTCCAGCTGGTCCCTGCATACCTCCTGCTGGCCGAGGCTAATGTGGGTGAGTCACAAGACTGAGAACCACCCCCCCTCTCCCCCAAAAGAGCTGTTTTACCAAAGAACCAATTCTAGGCATGAATGAAAGCAATTCAAAGGCTGGTATGTGTTCCTATTGTATTGTACAATATTCATGTATTGATAGTAGTAGAGACAGGAGATAATTGTAACACACGATAGTTGTAATACAAGATAAAGTTTGCAGGCACAGATTAAGCATAGACTAGGACTGGAAAGAAAATAGAGAAGATTTTGGTAAACTCAAATACATTTGACCTTTTTTGTCCCAGGCTTGATTTAGCCTAATTTATTTATGTCTGCAAAATTGGTCATACATTATTATTTTAGTTCTCAAACCTCATGTGAAGAAGCAGCATCCTGCTAAAATCAAATAAACAAGATCCTTAGACGGTTAACTGATGATTTGGTTATATTTTCCAAACCTATATCAGTTCTATAACCAGTGTAGATGGTTTTGGATAGTGTGAACGTGTAGCTAGAATGTCTGCAAGGCACGGGGATAGGCGGAACAACTAGGTGAGAGTTATAGACGTGAAGAATTTTTGGTATATTATTTAGATGATTTATTTTTATTATTATCTGTGTTTGGGGGAATACGTTGTTTCAGGCTGCTTACTGTTGGTAGGTCTCTCTACATGTGCCAGCCAATCTCTTTTCCAGTATGCCACGGCCAGAATCGTGTTCAACCTTCCAAAATCTCCCATGACACTGTGCCTGCTCCTCTAGCGTCGAAGAACAAATTGTGTCCACTATAAAACCATTGTGCTTGTCTACAGAATACCAAGGGTAACTTCCTGCCTTCTGGCCAGGGAATGAATTGTGCTAGATACTAGATACGGGTAAATCTGTCAACGTTATCAGCCTCTTGGGCAGGTAGCCAATAAGCATACAGGAACATACCTTTTTTATTAGATAATAACATGTTTCCACAAAATCTATTAAGATACACCACCCCATCTATTAAGATAGACTCTACAACGCCCTCAAATTTCTTTCCCGTGCTCAGATTGCACGTGCAAAACTTTGACTGAAGAGAGCCGCCTGTTTAACAAGAGCAGATTGGCTATTGTCAATTCACCAGGTGCGTAGGCATCGCTGCTGTGCAGCTTCTAATTGCTAAAGGGAAACCAGCACATCTTCACTCCACTCATGCACCTACTGCCAGACACCTGCAATGGTTTAGTGTTTACGTTACATAGTTGCTGATTGCACAGCTGCATTGACCCATCGATAGGTGCGTAAGAGGAAAAGCACATGCATAGAACCCCTGCACACTGCCTATGTAGTTAGGTTTTCCTGGACATTTTAAGTCAGTACATGTGGTGCTTCAACTGGTTAACAAGACTAATCTGTTAAATGTCAGCCTGTGAGAGAGATAAAGGATGAGAGAATGCTGCATGCCTGAGGTAGACCAGAGAGGTGTGTGGGTGTGCACTATATGATGGAGAACGCAGGTTTTGTGTGTGAGAGGGAGTAGGGTGTGTGAGAGGGTGTGTGATTTAATGAGAGAATGTGTCAAATTATCAGAAAACTGAGGGATGTTCTTTATGTTTCCCCATTTACTGCCAAAATGCCATGCAGATCAATATGATTTAATTCCTGCCAAATCACAGGTAGGGTTTTGGAAATTAATCTGGGATGGTTTTTGTGTAACAAACGCACAGAACATGGCATCAAACATGGCAACAGGTCTCCAGGGGGGCAGGGCACTAGAAATAATGATAGTTGACGTGTTTTATTTAGTTACATATTTATTTAGCTCATTGTTCATAACTGGTCTCTTGGTTGTTCCACCCCTAACTCTTTGTTCTGCCATGACTGGTCTATTGGTTGTTCCACCCCTAACTCTTTGTTCTGCCATGACTGGTCTACTGGCTGTTCCACCCCTAACTCTTTGTTCTGCCATAACTGGTCTCTTGGTTGTTCCACCCCTAACTCTTTGTTCTGCCATGACTGGTCTATTGGTTGTTCCACCCCTAACTCTTTGTTCTGCCATGACTGGTCTACTGGCTGTTCCACCCCTAACTCTTTGTTCTGCCATGACTGGTCTATTGGTTGTTCTACCCCTAACTCATTGTTCTGCCATAACTGGTCTATTGGTTGTTCCACCCCTAACTCTTTGTTCTGCCATGTCTTGTCTAATGGCTGTTCCACCCCTAACTCTTTGTTCTGCCATGACTGGTCTATTGGTTGTTCCACCCCTAACTCTTTGTTCTGCCAT